>APFE030979683.1:194516-256361 GCA_000404065.3 Pinus taeda
ATTCGTTACACATGGAAGCTGTTTGCTACAAGCTAAAAGAGTTGAAGAATTATGTTCGGATCTGGGTAAGGAAAAAGAGAAAAATGTTGATGCAAGGATTGATAGAGATAGACAAGAAGATAAAGCCCCTCAAAGACCCGAAAGACATGGGATATTTTTTGGATGCTTCAAGAAATAAGCTACTAGAATTGGAAGCAAGGAAAAATCAGATCCTAATGACTCAAGAAGAGTAGGGCGTCTTGGGTGGCTGAAGGCGAGAAAAAGACACGATTTTTTCATGAACAAGCATCATTCAGGACAATGCAAATTGCTATATGGTATATCAAAGATGGAGAGGGTAACTCCTTCACTTCCCAAAAGGAGATCCAAGGGGAAGCTTTTCGGTATTATAGCAAGCCATATAGAGCTAGAGAAGGGGTACAATTTGAAAAGCAGTTGGAATCTATCAATCTATTCACTAAAATGGTTAGTGAGGAGGACAATGATCTTTTGGGGTGACCAGTACTAAGGGAGAGGTTTTAGGTGTTTTAGCCAGATGCAAAGAGTCTAGGACTGGATAGCTGGTCCGTGGAACTCTTATTCACTTCCTCGATATTATGCTTGATGAACTTACTGCTATGGTCGAGGAATCATGTCAGCAATGTCTGATCACAGGCCCGATAAATTCGATCTTCATAGCGCTTATCTCTAAGGTAAAAAAGCCTTTTTCCTTTGTTGACTACCGTCCAATTTCTCTTTGCAATACGGTTTACAAGATAATTTCCAAGACCATAGCTAACAAGATTAAGCCGATATTCTCTAAGTTTATATCATCGAAACAATTTGGCTTTTTAGAACACATACAGATTCACGATGCAGTTGCCATCACACAAGTGCGCATTCACTCTATTAAGTCTCATCGGATTGAGGCATGTCTTGTGAAGATTGATTTAATCAAAGCATACGACCGTGTCGATTGGGAACTTTTAAGGTTCATACTTCACAAAATTGGGTTTAGAATTCTTTTGGTCGATTGGATTATGGCATGCATCATGACTGTGAATTATTGGGTCATAATCAATGACCTTCCAACATAATTCTTTAAGGCGTTAAGAGGCCTTAGACAGGGATGTGCCCTATCTCCCCTCATGTTTCTGATTGTGATTGTCAAACTAAGCAGAAGCATATCAGAAGCGTGGTCTTAGGGGATCATCACAGGATGCAGTCTGTCTAGGCAAGTCACATTATCACACCTGATGTTCTATTAGTAGGAAAGGCTACTATTAGCGAATGGAAAGCACTTCATAAGATTATTTCACACTTTGTGGGTGTGTCGGGTTTACTTATGAGCAAGGACAAATTTGCATTGATCTCGTCTAACCAAGAGGTGGCATTGATGGAGGAGATTGCAAATATCTTTGGTGTTCAGTTGGTTACATTTGAAGGAGGATTGAAATACCTTGGGTTTTTCCTTCAGCCGAGCAGTTATGAAAATAAAGATTGGGATTGGTTAATCATGAAATTTGAAAAGAAGCTGACTTCTTGGTCTCACAAGTGGTTGACCATGGGAGGTAGACTAGTATTGATCAATTTGGTGATAGAAGGCATTTCCATTTACTGGATGCACATCTACAAAATTCCGAAGGAGATGGTCAAAAGAATAAATTCTGTCATTGCGAAATTTCTGTGGGCTGGTCCAGGTTCAGTTAGAAAAATACATCTCGTCAGCCTGGAGGTTCTGGCAAGAAAGGTGGACAAAGGTGGTTGGGGAATAAAAGATCTAGAAAGTTTTAACTTGGCGTTGTTGCTGAAGAATTTATGGAGGGCAGTAAGTGGAGAAGGGTTATGGCAGCAAATCATTAAAGGAAAATAATCTTAAAAACAAAGATTTGATAAGCTGGATCAGAGAGGGAGCTCCAGATAAAAAGTCGACTTAACAATCCTGGAGAAGCATGATGAAAACAAAACAATGGCTCCTTGGGAATATAAGATGGGAGGTTGGCACGGGTTCGACAGTAGAAATCAGACTAGATACAAATAAAGGTATGGCAGATATTCAGACGTTGCCCTTCCCTTTGCTCTCTCTTCTACATATTAAAGACATCTTTGTTTTGAAGGACATTTACATAGATCGAGACACAAACTTGGAAAGAGGCCAAAGATCTAGAACTAATGGGTCATTTTTCTGTTGAATGGGAAGATTATATTCTACAACTGAAATTAGCAGGTGTTTTTTTGTCGACAAAGGTGGATAGGTTGACATGGAATGGCAGTTTGTTTAAAGGACAGCTTTTGGTCAAACAAGCTTACTCTCTCATCACTCAGGGTCACATGGTGGATCCTAGATGCAATTGGTTCCAAAAGTCATGGAAATGGAACATTTCCCAGAAACTGAAGTGTTTTATCTGGCTTGTGATTCACAGTAGGATTCTCACATGGAAAAATCTACATAGAAGAGGCATACAGGGTCTGGGATGGTGTGGAATATGCAATGCAAATTCTGAAGAAGTGAATCACCTCTTCCTGAGTTGTCCTTTTTGCAGTTTCTGTATGGTTCGGGGTCTGTAATATTCTTAATCTAACAGCGACCTGGGATTGGGTCTCCATCAGGAAATGCATTTCACTATGTTTCGTAGATTATAAGGCCTACAGGCCCCTGCCTTTCTACATCATGTCGGGTATTTGGAGAGCTAAGAATGATTAGATTTTCGAACAGGAGGAGCCAGATGTGAGGAGCACATGCATTAAGGTCTCGGCTTACTTTATGGAGATAGGCCCAGCTTCGGAGAGGGTAGCTAATAGAAGATGTGATCCAAAGGATATCTAGGCAAATTTCCCTGTAGGTTTTTTTGATGGGGCCACATCTTTTGGACAATGCAGTAGTGGTATGTTTATTATTTTGAGGCCTGGAGATTTCTATCAGTTAAGATGGTACAGTGGAATAGGTACTAACATCAGAGCGGAACTTCGTGCTCTGTGGGCGGCCTTTTTTGTGCTAAGTGGCTTGCCAAAGAGGAGATCGATATCTTTGGAGATTCCAAAGTGATTGCGGACTGGGTGAATTTGAGGAATGATCTAGAGACTCCCACTCTCCAGAATTCGATGTACAGGATTAGGATGCTGATAAAAGTCTTCAAAAGGATCTCCTTTTCTCATGTTTATAGAAAACAAAACCATGTTGCTGATACATTGTCCAAAAAAGGGTGCAGTACAGAGTCGGACCTGATTAGTTTCTCTGTTTTTGAAAAAGGCATTTTTCCAGCGGTCTGGACGCTTAAAGATTTGATGACTATTTTCAGATTTCGATTTTCCATAAATATATTTCTGCAACTGTAGATGTATTTACAGTGTATTTTTTTGTTTTGTATGCAATACACAGAAAAACAGAATCCTTTTTACTTTGTGTGATGGACGAACATGGATTATATACAGAGATAGGTAGAGAATAGAAAGGAGAGAAAGAACATAGATTTCAATGCAAAAAGTGACAGGGCTGAAGAGAGATGGTATCATTTTGAATGTGAACAGGGGAAAATTGAAGAAAAATCTATGTAATATGTAACTTTTTTATAAAGAAAGCAACCATTAAATAGTTTAATGGTCTGTTAAAATGGCTTCTAAGTGGCAGAGAATTGCTCCGAGCCCTCTCACATCAAAAGCATGGCTGCCCTTCTTAAAAAAGATGTTAGTAAACTGCCTGTTGCTCAAGAACTATCAGTCTTTGAGATAATAGAATCTCATTTTGTGGAATTTTTAGTTCATGGTAGGTAGACCTGCACTCCTACAAACCTTGGGTAGCTTAAATTCTGAAAACCTCTCAAAACTGAAAGTGAGAATGCCAAATGTACAAACACATGGATAATTGATAACTGGGCAGCATGCTGAGTTGTGGCAGATTAATTCCAAAACAGAAATTTCATGGAAATTCATTTGCTAGGATCTCTAAGATATATATTAGTGGTCTACCTCTATAGAATGGGTGAGAGTAGGATGGATGTACAATGCATGTAGGCTGTCTAATAAGGTGCCTAGGTTGATCATATCAAAATCTTGTTGAGAATTATCGCTAGGACAGACACTACACATATTTTCCACAAGTAATTCTATTTTTGGAAAAGTAATTTTATTTTTGTCGTTTACTTTAATAAATAAAAGTGAAAGGATTATATTTAGCAGTTGAGTCGAAAATTGTATCTCATGCATGAACTAGATTAGGAGAAATCCTAAAAATAGATTCATTGCTAAAAGTATAAAGACAGTAAAGTAGAGGTTTTCATCACACATAAGCAGTTGAGTAGGTTGAGTGATTTTGAGAGGGAGAACGAGTAGGTAGCCAGAAAAAAGAGGCATTGCTATGTAGCAGGGAATCTGGTACCAGTGTATGGAACAGTTCTGCACAGTCATGTAGAAGTTTGTATAGTCACATGGAATCTGTACAACAGTGCCATACAGCTGCTGCACAGTTTGTACAGCAGGGCTGTACAATAGACAATTGATTTTTTTGTTTTTTTCGAAGTTACCTCTCAAGCAGATTGTAAAAGCTCAAGTTCGGGGTTGATTTTGGTAACTGTGCAGTGCTGTTTTTTGGCAAATGTGTGGAGGTTTCCTTGTAAGCTTTTTGAAGCAACGAAAAACTGATTTGAAGGAGTAATTACCTGTGTGTGAAAATAATATTTATGCGTTTTCTGTTTAGTTTCTAACTATTATGTGATTGATGTTGTGGTGTAAAATTTAATTTCAGCATTAATTAAATTCAACAATCTACTTGTTTGATTGAGATCATGAGGGTGTTAGTCACTTGATGCTTGAAATCTGAACATGGTATCAAAGCTTGATCTTTGATTGAGATTCTTCAGGATTTGCAATAGTGAATTTATTGTAGGGAAGGGCCAATAGTAGGAAAATTTCAAAAAATTTTGTTTCTGATTTGAGAGTTTGTTGGCAGAAATGGACCTCCGATTTGAGGGTAGATTGGATGGCGTCTCAAATTTCTTAGCATGGAAGGTGAGGGTTACACTTGCTAAAAAAGAATAATCTTTGGGTTGTGACTCTGTCTACAGATTCACAATAGTGGGAAGCTCACAAGAAGTGAAAGCCAAGCAACTGATCTTGGATGCCACAAAGGATCGTCTAATCCCTCATCTATACGAGAAGAATACGATGAAGGAGATGTTTGATACCTTGGCTAATCTTTTCCAAAGTAAGAACATAAATAGGAAGATTATGTTGCTAAATGAACTCAGATCCATAGTGATGACCAGATTAGACAGAACCACCAATTACATTATGAATATCACACATATTTGTGATCAACTTGTAGTGGTTGGAGAGAAGATTGGAGGGAAGATTGCAGATGTACAAACATGGCACTGAATGGTTACCGAACTTCATGTGAACCAAGGTATTTGTGCTCGGGAAAGCCTGCTTGATTTTGAGAGGCTTTGGGATGATTGTGGAGTAGACATGGATGGAGTCAAAGGTCAACAAGGAGGATGATGATGAAAACTTAGATATATTTGGTCATTCAAATAAGGGCATAGGTAAAGGACCAACAAGGGTGAGGGAAAGAGTCAACTTCATAACAATGAAAAAGGCATTGAAGTAAATCAAGTGCTTTATTTGTCATAAGCATTGACATTGCGCATTGTAGTGTCCAAAGAAGAAGGATAAAGGGAAGCAACAACATAAAGATGTAGTAGTCTTTGTACAAAAGCAAATGAACGAATCCGTTGCCAAGTTTGAGAAGGATTTTTGAATGATATCTTGCCTTTTTACCAACATGATCCTAAGGGATGTGTGGTATATGGACAATGGGGCATCTCGATAGTTGTTTTTTAGTTTGAAGTAGGAGGGTATGAGTATTGGTTGAACTTGGTGATGAAGCCAAGTACCCGGTAGAGGAGTTGGTACAAGGAGCAAAGCGAATCACCATGTGTATTTTAATTAGTTAGTGATCATGTTATTTATTTGGTCTTGTATGTGGATGATATGTTGCTGATTGGAAATGATAGAGAAATTATCCATGTTGTGAAGACCCAATTGTCCTCTAAATTTGCATGAAGGATCTTGGTGCTGTAAATTTTATTTTGGACATGGAAATTAAAAGAGATGGGGCAAAGAGGAAACTCTGGCTAAATTAGGGGAAATATGACGAGACAATATTGCATAGGTTTAATACTAGGCAAGTAAACTGGTGAAGGTCCCTATTCTTGGTGTAAAGTTATCTATAGAATAATGTTCCAAGACAGAGGAAGAGAGAGAGGACATATCTTGTGTTCCATATGTGAGTGCAATTGGAAGTTTGATATATGCAATGGTCTGTACTAGAGACATTACACACACAGTGGGAGTATTGAGTAGGTTTATGTCAAAACTAGAGGAGCATTGGACAACACTAAAGAGACTTTTCAAGTATCTACGTGGCACTAGTGATTGTGGTTTGTGCTACCATTGGATCGAGTGTTGGACATACATGGCTTTGTTCATGCAAACTAGGCTAGAGATATTGATCATAAAAGATCTACAAGTGAGTATGTGTTTAACTTATTTAGAGGAGCAATTGGTTGGATGAACAAGAGACACTCTGTAGTGACACTTTCAACTACAAAAGTTGAATACATGGCAACAAACAATTTGGTTAAAAAGATTGTGTTCATGTATGGGGTTGGTATAACAAGATATAATGATTGATTGTGGCAACCAAAGTGTAATTTTCTTGGCAAAGAACGTTGCTTATCATTCAAAGACAAATCATATTGATGTTCAATATCACTTTTTGAGGGACATGGTTAAAGACGCTTTAAAGAATGCTGCAAATACAGTGACAAACTCTGTAAGCACTAAGGAGTTCTCTTGATGTAGATAAATAATGGGTGTTACTGCCCTGGATTTGTGTCTATGTACTCTTGTGCCCCTGTGTGTAAATAAAACAACAAGTGGGAGAATGTTGGGTTTGTATTATATTATTTGCACAAATAACTGCACACATAATATGTATGCACTGGGTGTAATGGAGGGTCACGAGAGAGTTTGTAGGGGGTCAGTAGCCCCCTTGCATGGGGTTTAGGGAAGCACCCCAAATAAATAAATATTTTTTGTTGGTTTTTTGTGTCCAATTTTGGTGGCTTATGATAATTGGTTATGTTAACGGTTTTCGGGTGCATGGTGGTTTTTCCCCTGGTTTTGTAGATCCGGTCAAAGGAAATGTTGTAGCACATTCTGGCCCAGCTAAAAGGTCAAAGATTTTAAAAGAAAACTTCAACACATGATTAAATTTCCAAAGTTTGATGGTACTTGTCAATATTTATTGGTAGTTCTACAAAGGGAAGACATTCTGGGTTTTCTGGAAAATATATTTTTAGGGGGGATCATTTAATAATAAGCATCATATCATTGGAGGAATTTACTAAGAGATTCAACATGTGTTTAATGCAAGTGTAAAGGTTTTGGTGTATATAGCCACTATGAAACCTTTTGCATTATAAATATGGCACTATCCTCATTACAAAGAAGAAAAGAATGCCTAGTAAAGTGAAGTTGGTCAACGTATCTGTCTCTCTTTAAAATGTTGGAGCATTCATAATTTTTGATACGACTAGGTCATAAAGAAATAAAGGGAAAATAATACATTTTCAAAATTTTTGTTCACTAATCAAAATATGTTGACCCTCATCAAAAGAAAATCATAATCATAAAATTATTTCCCAGAAAGATTATTAATCAAAATTTGGTGTTGGAGCAGCAGAAAGTCATCTTCTCTCTGAGTCGATTATTTGTTTGAATGCAACTTTGGCTACGATGTACACATGGATCCATGATTTTTCTTCAAAAAGGGTCGAAGGTTTGAGGAGTTTTGAAGCAACACAATAGCCCCTAGAAATGATGCCCAAATATAACAAATTTTGAATGAAGATGGTAATAGTTTCGTTGTAAATGTTTTTAATGCTACAACAAATGCAACAAATGTAGCTCTGTCACAACCACAATGCTTAAGCCCCTCATCTTTTCTTACAATATTAAATTTTAGTTAAAAACTAAACTATCGACGATCACTTGTATTGTGCTCTTTATTCAATACTTTTGACTCCTACTCTCATGAAGTCATCAAAGATGGAGATGTTTCTACGACTAAGGTTCAAGACATTGAAGCATGAGAAAACACAAACATCTCCAAGTAGTGAATTTTGGGATCAATTTTCGGGCAAATGGTATTGAATTTTAAAAATCAGTGACATAGGTTTTTTGCAAAATACGCCCAATTGATTTCAACGTGGGCAAGGGAGCGGTTTCAGATATTTTGCTAGTTCTTCCAAGGCCATGGTTTGCAAAACCGTCCTGCAAATTGGGGATGACTCATCTTTGCTGAAATTTGATTTGTATGATGACAATTCCATAAAATTTTGAACCTCGACTGCTGAGATCAACATCAAACTGGTAGAAAAATCAATTTTAGTTAGTTCATTGCTATCAGTGGCAAATTCTCACGTCTTCAAATATTATATTGTATTCTAGAACTGGTAAAATTGGCAACTAGGGCCCAACTTCATGTGGGTCATCTTATTCATGGCTGATAATAATTTTATTAGATTCCTCTCATTGAGAGGTGTAGGATTGATCTAAAGATCATCCGATTCCAATAAGTATTTATGGAGATGAATTTATTTTTATTATGGAATTATTATCAAGCAGACTCATGTAGGCTCAGAATCCCAAACGTCATGTCTATTCAACCTCTACGTTTTAGTATAAATAGAAGAGGACTTCAAGTCATTTCTACACACACTCGGATCTCTTCCTCTCTCTACTTGTCTTTGGGTTTTAGTAGGAGGAGAGATCCTAAGATGATGTCGGTGAAGTCGATGATGTCGGTGAAAAGCCGGTGAAGCCGATGATGCTGGTGAAGCCAGTGAAGCCGATGATGCTGGTGAAGCCGATGAAGCCGTGAGGCCGATGATGCCGGTGAAGCCGATCATGCTGGTGATGCTGGCGAAGCCGATGAGGCCAGTGAAGCTGATGATGCCAGTGAAGCCGATGATACCGGTGACGCTGGTGAAGCCGATGATGCCAGTGAAGTCGATGAGGTCGGTGAAGCCGATGATGCCACTGATGTCGATGATGCCAGTGATGTCGGTGAAGCCGATGATGCCGGTGATGTCAATGATGTCGGTGTAGCCGATGATGTCAGTGATGCCAATGATGCTGATGCCGGTGATGCCGACGATGTTGATGCTGCTGATCTAGGGTTTGCTGCTGCTGATATAAATCAGATTTATTGTACTATTTCTCTTTGCTGAATTATTGAAGATAAAAGAAGATTTGATCAAAGGGTTTCCCCACACATTGTGGGGTTTGTCCTGGCTAGCCGCCACATCTTGTGTCTCTTGTCTTGGCTTGTTTTCTGTTGATCGTTTAATGTTCTATCTGCACTTCACTTATGTATATGTGATTGCTAATTTGTGGATAATAATAAGAAAGATAAGTAAACTGCTCTAAGCATAGAACATACCATAAAATTAACATGGTTTTAGAGCTGAGGTGAAGACAATGCCCAAGCAAGAGTGAAAGAGCAATCACCGACAACAGTTGGGACAAGACAAAAGGATCAATGGATTCAAATTCACCGAGGGTGAAGTGGAAGCAGAGAATATTATCAGAATGGCGCAACGTAAGTTTCTGATGGCCTACTTAAAGATCACTCCATTAGGAAGTTCAGATCTAAGGGTGTAGGGAATGGTACCCCTCAATTGAATGAAGGTAACTCGATTCATTTATAGAATCTATTTTATGTACCTGATTGCAAGAAGAACTTGATGTCCATTTCAGCAATGGAAGTCAAAGGTTAGAAGGTGGCACTCATCGATGGAAAGGTAAGTGTTTGTAAATAGATTTTTCAAAGATGTTTTTGAGTTCAGGGTTGTATCAAGTTGCAGGAAGTCCACTGGGGACCATGTCCATTGACACAACACCGGAGGTCTGTGAGTTAGATGGTGACAAGGATGCCTGAATTAAAAAAGAGCATGAAGGTACATGTCTGAGATGTACCGAAGGACAATCTTACAAGGGGACCATCCCCCTCATGTAGTAGGTCCACAGGTTTGGAACAACTCGTGGAGTTTGAGATTCATGAACGGGAATCTCATGTATATAGGTGGAAGAAAGCCCTCTATGGCTTGAAGCAAAACACCCCGGGCGTAGTATGAGAGGATTGATAGCTGTTTGATAAGCTGAGATTCACTAAGAGTGAAACCGATCCAAACCATTACCCGAAGGTTGTGGATGATAGACCTCTCATACTGGCACCTCATAAGGATGACCTATTTCTGACAAGGTGCAGAGCCTCTCATTTGTAGAAGTAAGAGGGAGTTGGATTCTGAATGTGGAATGATAAACTGCAACCTTGTGACTACCTCAAGGATATCAACTTTCAGAAGTTATATGGTAGTGATGTTGGACCAGATTTGGGAAATGCCTTTGAGTTTCATAAACTCAATCATGTTGATGTTCTTGGTGAACTTCCGTTCGAACATATGTTTTGCACTTAGCATGGTGAGCTCATATTTGGTTGAGCCTCACTGGATTGGTGCCAAGAATCCTCTGAGATATCTTTGGGGCACAATCTCTCATGGATTGAGATACAATGTCGAAAATATGAAAACTGCATGATTATTCGAATGCTGATTGGGCAGGCATTGTGGAGGATCACTAGAGCACTTCTGAGTGATGGTTCTCTTTGGATTTTGCTTCGATATCATGGATGAGCAGGAAGCAAAAATCGGTTGTTATAAGTACCGCCGAGACCGGATACATAGCTACGAGTATGAACTCGTTTGAAGTTGCCTGGTTGTGGAAACTCTTCAGTGAGTATGCATGATGAATACCACTGTGATTCTCTGTGACAACCAGAGGTGGGATTTGATTATTGAGGAATCCCGTATTCAATGATTGCTCCAGCAAATAGACATTAGATACTGCCTTATCTGGGATATGGTAAGTCGATGAGCAAGGAGGCTACATCGCACTGAGATGACGTATAGGTCAAAGCCTCGGGGAAAGATCAAATTTGTGATTTTCCCAAACGACTTGGAGTCGTTGAGAGACCCTTGTAAAATGGTCTTGCATGTTGCATACATTGAGCTTTGGGAGCTCTGGGGGCTTGCGGTTCTTATTGGAGCAACATACGACCACTGGGTGACTCACCCTCCCTTGGTGGTGCGCACTGTGAACAAGATGATTCGCTTTCTTGTGGAACAAGATGATTCGCTCTCTTGTGGGACAGGATGATTTGCTCTCCTGTGTAGTAGGATGATTAGTTCTCCTTTGAGGTCTGGATGATGTGTTCTCCATGACGATTATGTAGCAGGATAATTAGTTCTCTTGTGAGGTCTGGATGATGTGTTCTCCATGATGACTATGTAGCAGGATGATTAGTTCTCCTGTGAGGCCTGGATGATGTGTTCTCCATGACGATTATGTAGCAGGATGATTAGCTCTCTTGTGAGGCTTGGATGATGTGTTCTAAGTGGCAATTGTGTAGCAGGATGATTAGTTCTCCTGTGAGGACAAGATTGATTAAGTTCTCCTGTTGAGGCATCCTACCCATGAAGTCTGGGACTCATGGAAAGTACCTCTCCTCTGATCAATGAGCAGGGAAATGAGGATAGGGACCATAGTAGTATCGATGGACGCATCGCTGTATCTAACGTACTCCCTATGCTAGGATGACCTTCATTGATCTGGGATCAATGATACTGGTCTGGGACCAGTGAGAGTGGTACATACTATGACGTTGACTTCGAATCGGTTGAGACTAGTCTGGGATCAGTGGTACACTCTCTGAGATTGTGACACTGGTCTGGGACCAGTGGTAGGAGTTGTACCCACTATGACACTGACTTCGAGTTGGTTGAGACTGGTTTGAGACTAGTGGTACATACTCTGAGACTGACTTCTGGTCAGTGCAGTACTGGTTTGGGACTAGTGAGAGTGGTACATACTATGACGCTGACTTCGGGTCGGTTGAGACTAGTCTGGGACCAGTGGTACACTCTCTGAGACTGCGATACTAGTTTGGGACCAGTGGTAGGAGTGGTACCTACTATGACGCTAACTTCAGGTTGGTTGAGACTAGTCTGGGACCAGTGGTACGCACTTTGAGACTGACTTTGAGTCAGTGGAGGATGATACTAGTCCGAGACCAGTGGTAGGAGTTGTACTCACTATGACGCTGACTTCCGGTTGGTTGAGACTGGTCTGGTACCAGTGGTACATGCTCTGAGACTGAATTTGAGTCAGTATGACACATCCTCGATCATTTCTTCTTCTTCATTATTCGGACAAAAGCAGAGCATAACAGAACAAAGTAGAGCAAAGTAGATCAGAGCAGAGCAGTACAGATCAATACAGGGCAGAATAAGACAAAGCAGAACAGGCAGAATAGAGCAGAGCAAGGCAAGGGTTAGGCTGTACAGGGCAGTGCATTTGATGGATGAATAGTAGCGACCAACAAACATATTGTAGATGAAGTTCTCCCTAGTTGAGAGTGAGTGTTAAAATTGGAAACTAGGGCCAAACTTTATGTGGGTCATCTTATTCATGGTTGATACTATTTTTATTAGATTCCTCTCGTCGAGAGGTGTAGGATTGATCTAAAGATCATCCGATTCCGATAAATATTTATGGGGATATGAATTTATTTTGATTATGGAATTATTATCAAGCCGACATACAACTCATGTAGGCTCAGAAGCCCAAACGTCATGTCTATTCAACCTCTACATTTTAGTATAAATAGAAGAGGACTTCAAGTCATTTCTACACACACTTGGATCTCTTCCTCTCTCTACTTGTCTTTGGGTTTTAGTAGGACGAGAGATCCGAAGATGATGCCGGTGATGCCGATGATGCTGGTGAAGCCGATGATGCCGATGATGCCAGTGAAGTTGATGATGTCGGTGATGTCAATGATACCAGTGAAGTTGATGATGGCGGTGAAGCTGATGATGCTGGTGATGCCAATGATGCCGATGAAGCCAGTGAAGCCGATGATGCCGATGATGCCGGTGATGTCGATGATGCCAGTGAAGCCGATGATGCTGGTGATGCTGATGATGCTGGTGAAGCCGATGATGCCAGTGAAGTCGATGATGCCGGTGAAGCCGATGATGTTGGTGAAGCCGATGATGTCGGTGATGCCGATGATATTGATGCCGCTGATGCCGATGCCGCTGATCTAGGGTTTAATATTGCTGATATAAATCAGATCCATTGTACTATTTCTCTTTGCTGAATTATTGAAGATAAAAGAAGATTTGATCAAAGGGTTTCCCCACACATTGTGGGGTTTGTCTCTGGTTAGCTGCCACATCTTGTGTCTCTTGTCTTGGCTTGTTTTCTGTTGATTCTTTAATGTTCTATATGCACTTTACTTATGTATATGTGATTTCTAATCTATGGATAATAATAAGAAAGATAAGTAAACTGCTCTAAGCATAGAACATACCATAAAATTAACAAGAACCGACAAGATGAAGTGGACTTGAATCAGACTTCTGTAACTTGCTGTAGGGAAGGAAAGCGAGGTCAATGTCGGTTAGCATAGGAGTGGTGAACTATGTAAACACAACCATATAATAATCCAGAGGAGGCTTTGAATCTTCCTGAAAGGCTAGTTGTTGCTTTTGTTGCCACTGACACGATAGGCATCTTATTCGAATTAGCTGTTGCAATTTTCATATTGGGGTTTTGTCCTCTTAGAACAATTTAAAAAAAAAGGGTATTTATTGGAATTACGCTTGGTAGCAGTGGCTTCTTTTACCAAATAAAAGGCTTGATGCATAAATGGGAAAATGGTTGTGTCTACAGATTGAGCTGGCTTATGTCATAACATTTTTGAATATTTCTATGGAATATTAAGTGCGTGCAAAAACTTCAATCTCTCAAGATCTAATCATTAAGGCTTTGGATTTCTAGTCCAAGCACCTTTGTGTCAAGCTAAGCATCTTTAGCCAAAATGAAAAATTAGTAAATTTGGTGACTAGGTTAATCAAGAAAGATTGTTGTAGCTTCTATTTAGACTTTACTGTAAAAGCATATCAGTGAAAGCGAAGCTCTGTTGAAGGAGGCAGTTGGTACTATTATCATCATTACTACTGTACAATAAGAACATATATTTATAAAATAGTGCGAGGGAAATGATTGTGCCCAATTATTCTTCATTTGGCATTGGAGCCTTCTCTGAAATGGTTCACTCAAACTCAGAATATATGCACATGATAATTCGGTTTTTCTCTAGCGTTGGTTGGATAAGTTCCCATCAATAATGGTTTTGTACCAGTTTGATTAATGAGAGAGAATCAAGTTTGTTGAGGATTAATTGTTTTATCGCCTCTTGGGAAAAGGTAGGTTGTGACAACAATTTGTATGATGTTGAAGAGTCCTTTATAATAGTTCCCTTCTGAAACGTTTAAAAGTTCCCAGAACAATCTTTCCTTAGCACAAAGTGCAAATGCAAACCACCAAAAAATTTGGGATGATGTTTATAAAGAATCAATAGACAATGGCAGAGAGGGATTATCATCAGGATCATGAGGAGAAGGGATCAACTGCCATGGTTTCTTTCCAATTTAGTGATCAAGATTTGGAGCTCATGAGTGAAAATTTCATGCAGTTTCAAGCAGATGATCCAACAATCTATTTTATGATAACATTGAAGCAAAAGGGTAGATGTGATTGTGGATATTGTAGATGGTTCAATACAACTTACTTAGTTTTCCAGCAGTTTTTAAAATCATTGACGATCCAAAACATTTGAGCCCAAATTGAAGAGGATCCCAAGAGTACGAAATGCATGAAGTTTACACCAAAGTGTGACCCCGAGAATGGTTTGGCTAAAACAACTTATCCAAGAGATCAATAGTGGGAGTTTTTTACAACACTCTACTTGATTTCCACAAACCACATCAGGTGGTCTTGTGGGCAATATTTGGTTTCTAATAGCTATACATGGTTTTTCCCAATTCATTTAGAAGTACAATGCAGGGACCCACATCGACATTCATACTTTTAATGAGTTTTGTAAACTAAAGATTGAAACCTATATGCTATTTTATGACAAAATATTGGGATATGTTATGTAAAAAGGATACTATATATATATATATTTATGTTTTGTTATTTTATATTTTTAATAAACAATTTTTATAATTATTTAAAAGCCATTTTGTAACTAAGTTAAGAAGTCGATTCTTAAACTGATTCAGTTTCGGCAATTAGTTAGTTAGGTTGGGAGGGGAAATAAAATTCTGAAAGCAACATTTTATGGGCTTCAAAGTCCAGTATCAAGGACTGACATGGTATTTAGAAATTCTCTTTGAAATAAAAGAAAACACAACAGTTTTGATTCTAGCTGTAGGTGTAGTTGCAGTCGTTGTTTTTTTCTTGTGATTCAACATTCATCTATGTTTGTTCTTGCCTTGGACAATGTAAGATGCAGCAGATGATTTAGTTTAGTTTTTCATGAATTTACTTGATTGTGCTCGTGACAATTAATTTTAAAAACCTTAATGAAGCGCTCCACATCCAGGAACCCCATTCACATTTTCTCAGTCTTGCATTATTCTTTCTGCAACAGTTTCAATTCATATTTTTAAGTGCCTAATTTGAACTCTGTTCTGTATTTTTCTTCTAACCACTACTTTGATGCAAAAATCTTGCAACTCTCAGAGTTTTTTGGCTATTTTGTTTTGGAAGGCTAGGGTTTCAGTACTAGAAGTTTTAGTTGCAAGCCCTCATGGCCTGTCACTTCTGCCATTAATTATAAAAAACTTTTTATCAATTCTAAGATGTCTTAGGCACTGGTTCTCACACAACCAGGAACTGTCTCCGAGAGTTACAACATAAACTATGGTTATATTCTAATCCAAGGTTAATTGAATGGGGGTTTATGAATGCTACGACATGTATATAATGTATAGTAACATTGTAAAAGAACATAATGAAAAATCAATCTCGTTTTCTTGGCTTTGGGTTCTAGGAGAAAAATATTAATGTACATTTTCTATGATTTTCATTGTATCTTTTCTATTAGTTTTAAGATTTTTTTTTGCTGATATTATCTGTATAATGCTAAAACCTACACCAATCCCCTTTTCTTTGCAGTCAACAACCTTCGCGAGTTACAAATCCCCTTTCCTTTGTAGGAACCAACCTACAAGAGACACCAATCCCCTTTGCTAGTTTGTAGGCATAACCTATAGAAAACACCAATCCCCTCTGCTGCTTTGTAGACATCAACCTACAAGAGGCTCCAATCCCCTCAACTATGTTAGTTTTTGTAGCATCATATTTGTTCCAGCCACGAAATTTTGTGGAGAGGCTAGAATACATGAGATCTCCAAAACCCATAAATCATATTTGGAAATTTCACTTAGAAATGACTTAATTAGATTATTAACCAATTTTTAAATATTTCCTAAGCCTAAACTTAGGGAATATGGTTAATTCATCAATATTAATTAAGTCAAGGTGAAAATCATCTAGAAACTCACACGGATGGATCTAGAGATGATCCTAGCCATCGATTATGTTTTAGTCTTGGCCGTTGGTGCTCCAGCAGAGGATATAAGAGGAGGTCGATGTGGTGATGTTGAAGACACTTCAGTAGTTCGATTTATGAGCAGATCGATTTCTAGAGTAGCATCAGTTAGTTTCCGGAGAGAGAACTAGAGATCGAAGCAGTGTGAGAGGGGCAAAGACAGTGAGTCTGGAGGAAAGATTTACAGATTCGGAGAGGCAACAACAAGAGGGCAGAGTTAGCCTAGAGAGGTAGCGCGGAGGCTCTGCGTAGTAGCTTCAGCAAGGCAGATTAATTTTCTGGTGGGAAAAATCGTTCTCAATTGCAGAAGCTAGGCATAGGTTTTGGAAGGTCGGAGAGACCATTTCCCGAACAATTGAAGGCAAAACGACTTCATCAGAGGTAGTTTCGATCCACACGTGGGAGACAATGCAAAAGGGCTCACGCTGGGGTTTGGACGACCAGTTTGGTGAAGGCAAGTTGTTGGGGTCCGAGTGTGAGTAAACTATTCAACCTTTTCCTACATTAATTCATCAATCCAGGTGCATACAGTTTTCAAGGTAATGCGCAAGGTATATGCAGGGGCAAGGTTACAATCTCATATCAACCAAGAATTCGTGACTAAGAAATTAAAGCATCGTTGTAATAGTAATGGAATTAAATTGCATAACTTAAACATCATTCACAACAATCAATAGAGACCTGTAATAGCAACATGAATAAACACACAAAGAGTAAAACAACATACATGAAAGAAATATGCAACCCCTGATCATAAGAGCGGGCCCAACTCTCTGATCAGGGATACGTTAATTTACAACTAAGGAAAGAAAAACAAAATTGCTTGTATTATATTAATTTGTAGAAGTGCTGTTACAATACATATCTCTGCGCGGCTAACCCTTCGCACAGGAATAAAGCCCTTTTTATACAATACATGGGTAATAAATATTCCCTAAAACCTGGCAACTAAATGCCCAAAATATACAATAGTTCAGAACGACAACTTGCCGAGAGAGTGAGAACAAAAATGATCCAAAATAAGTTGAAAAACAACTGCGAGTTGGTTATGCTATCACAACGTTGCTGAATCGATGTTGTGAATTGCGGAACTGCTGCTACACGCTGTGAAAGCGATACCTGTTCACCAGAATCTACGAAAATAACAAGTTTTAGTAGTTTGCCTAGGTAAAACCCTCGTGACTTTACTTCATCAATTAAATATTCCAAGAGACATAAGAAAGAAGGGTTACCTCATGAGTTTATCACAATAAATGCATATCAATCGGTGCAAAAATGATGGAAAGATGGTGAAAAGGTAAGTAAAAGATAAGCAGATTTCGTTCCCAACATCTCCCCCAACTAGCCTTCTGCATGTCCTCATGCAGCTCGCTGCTTCCGCAGGTCTGGATTAGAACGGTTGTGATCCTCGTGGAGTAGGGTGAGATCATATTCTTCTGCCATATTTGTTCCTAGGACCTTGTATCCCTCTGAGAGAAGGACTTCTTTCCACCAATCACCTAGTACATTATATGTTAGGGTATAATGATTTGCTGGCAGCCAAATGACAGGGAACCTGAACCAGAGTCCCATCCACCGGACCCCGCATGTTTGGATGCATGCGACATACCTTGGCACCCGACTTAGTGCCCATGCAAAATTTGGTGCTCCAAAAGGTTCCTTGTTCCGGACCGATGTCGGTGACACCATCCACCTTTTCTGATAGCTATCAAGGGCCTCATCTTGAAACGTGACTATTTGTTTGACATAGAGATTAATGCACCACTTTTGTGTCCTCAACATCTGTTCTCTACTTCCCTCGATCTCTTAAAAGGTGGTGTGCTTATTGTACATAGTTACGGACCGTTCGTGCTCTCCTCTCATCATAAGAGGCTTTGTGTTTTGATTTTTTTCAAACATATTGGAAGCCTTATGCCAGTTTATTTGGTAGAGAGTATAGGAGGTGAGAGCCCTTAAATGAATGTCCCCCACATATGGGATCGGGTTAAATTCTTTGTCATTGCGCAGGAAGTATCCATGCAGATAGAGCTCGCACATCAAATGCTAGGTTACTACATCATGGATCCTCAATATACGAAGGAACTGTACAGAGTCCTTGACCTCATGACTGATCTCATTCTTAATGCTTTCCAAGCAGAAGAAAAGAAATTGCTCATGCAAGAACAAAGCATAGCTAGAAGCAGGAGGGCGACATGCCATTACCTTTTGTGCCAGGTTGAACATCTATTCTTTGTCAGCCTTCAATTCTAGCATTTGCCTTTCCAACCGTTCTACTTTAATCTGTTGCTTCGCATGCCTCAGCTGTAATATATCCACTCGGTATACATATTCGAAGATAGCCTTGGACGACTGCTCTTGGATTATTTTCACCTCATTTTGATAGTGGGCCGCGGTGGATTTCCAAGTTTGAATCTCGACTGTCAAAGAAAATTCACGGCCTTCAAACAAGTGCTCGATAGGATCCGTCTCAGTAGCAGCAGAGGTTGTCGGCACATCTTCTACTTGTGTTTCTGCCTCAACCACCGCAGCCTTAGGCTTCTTGACCCACCGTTTATACATCCTTACCTGCTTCTTAAGTCGATGCACTTGTCTTCTCAGTCTTCAGACTTCTGTTTTCAATCACATCATCTCTTTGAATTGTAGCTAGTATTTCTTTTTAAGGGGTGGCCTCCTTTGCTTTCACAATTCTATCCACTCTTGCTTAACAACCACTTCGTTTGGCCCTACAGCTGGTTCGATAGGTGGCGGATTGCTCAGAGGAGTATCTACTGGTCTTTCTGCTGGGTTCTCCTCCCTTGGTTCCTCTCTCTCGATCACTTCCTTCTTGACAACCAATTCGACCAGCTTCGCAGCTAGTTCCTCAAGTGGTGGATTACTCAGAGGAGTATCCATGGGTCCATCTGTCGGGACTTCCTTGATTGGTCCCCCTTCTTCAGGAGCAAGTGCTTCCTTTTTAATAATTAACTCGACTTGCTCTGGGACTGTTTTGGCAGGGGGTGGATCGATCAGAGGGGTATCCACCGGCTTTTCGACTGGAACTTCCCTTCTTGGTCCCCCTGTTTCAGAAGCATCCGCTTCTTTCTCCCTTCTGGGCTCCAGAGCATTTGTTGCCCGAACAATGCCCTCTTCACTCTCTTGTTGTTCCTGTTCTTCTGTGGAATGTTCTTCCTCCCTCTGTTCTTCAGAATGGCCTTGCTAAGAGTCAGTAGCCAGCAGACTAATCGTAGCCGGGCCTTTAGCCGACCCATCAAACTTTAGAATGGGAGGAACAACGACCTCCTTTTTTGAGCGTCGAGGAGAACAAGACACTCTCGCTCCTTTGGGAAGGCACAGAAAGGAAACTGAAAAATGTTTTCTTCCTCGCCTGTACTAGTTTCGACTGTAGCCTCGAGCTCTTTCCTTTCATCTTCAATAATTCTGCTTTGGGCTGGGGCTCCTAACTGTGTTGCCTCCTATCTCACGGTTGACACTGGTTCTTGTGGAGCAGTGTCAACCACAGGATTTATTCCTTCTACATTTTCTGGTACTGGATGGGTCAGTGGTGGTTCTTGTGTGACATCACTGCCCATATCCCACACTCCTTGAGCAGATGGTGCTGGCACTGTCCCCTTTGGCACGTCGTTAATAAAGGTGGACTCTTGTATCATCGTGTCAACCCTGTCCATTGTATCCATGATTCCTTCCTCTGTTGGCTCCATGGTCTCTTATGCTCCGAGCCTTTCTTGCTCAGGCATGTCTTCTTCCATCGGTCCCTCAGTCGAGGCTGGTTCTTGTGGGGCAACCTCGGCTGTAGTACTAACAATTTCTTCTGTTTCAAATCTTTCCTCCCCTGGTCTGTCTTCTTCCATTGGCACCACAGTCAAGGCTGGTTCTTGTGGAACAACCTCGGTTGTGGTGTTGACAATTTCTTCCGTCTCAGGCCTTCCTGGCTCTGGTACCTCTTCTTCCATAGGTTCTGCAGTCGGGGCTGGTTCTTGTGGAACAACCTCGGCTGTTTCTTCCACTTCAAGCTCCCTTTCTTCATCCTCCATTTCATCTCTTCCGACGCTTCTTGGTCTGCATACTCAACCTCTACTAGTTCCTCCTCCATTCCTTCCGGTCCCTCTTCTTTAGTAGCTATGACAACTACTATCTCTTCTTCTGTCGATTCCTAGAATGTTGCCCACGGAATTTGAAACTGGGCTAGTGCATGCATAACCAATAGCCAAATCAGACCATGGTTAGTAATGATTGCTGGAACTTGTCGCGAACATTGAGCAGACTGCTTCATTAATTGGAGGCTCTTTAGCAAAAAGAACGACATGCTCAACGAGAAGACCTCTCATTGTGGAAATCAAAGGCGAGCTAACACCCTGAAATGATACTTAAATACAGTGGTGTATCGCCCTTCGCAAGTTATGTATTTCATTACAAAACCTGCCACCTCGCCCCATGGATGCGGTAATGAGTTCCGGTCATACCCCCAACCTTTTTGGACAACATTCTCACCAGCTTGCAGAAATGCCTAAGGGAACTCCGGGAGGGAGGTTCTTCGTGAAAACTAGCTCTGTTCCTGCTGGGGCAATCCACTAACCTCTGCGATAGCCTCCTCTGTGATAGGGATTTCTATCCCTCTGACCCGAGAGATTTCTACACCCAAATTGAGTGCGAATTGTATTGCGATCTCTTCGTTGAATCCGTGAAACTTGTTAAAATAAACATCCCAACCTGCATCGACGAAAATCTGCCATACATCCCTGTTGTTGCGGACCAATGTGGTATCCTTTGGCTCGTGATGCATAGCCAACCCACCCATCGCTGTGGAAATAGTAACAACAGTTGGACGAAGTCGACTGTTGGGGAGAGAGTAGTAGCAACCACATTAACAACAATGGTGACAACATGATGGAGCGCAGGGTGAAAAGTGGTGAAAGCGGCTGGTAAATTTTTGAAAAACGCGAAGAATAATGGCAAATCATGGTAATACGGTGGAATGATTGCAGAAATTAATTCAGATGTAATGGGAAAAGACCGATTGGTTATTGAACATACTTAATTCAAATTCCAATGCGTCGACAATTATTACGAAATCACGAGATTTTTGGATTACCGTTTGCACCAGATTTGGTAATGATCTACCATTATTATGGTTTTAATGCGCCGTCATTTGTTTATGACGGAACCACCCCTGCACACACCCCCCCCCCACCCCCCCCCCCCCCCCAAACTTAAATGTGGCTGTTCGTGGCACATATGTGTCTCATTAATGGTATATTTTAATTGAATCCATAAGAGTCAATGAAGACGTACCTGGCGACCTACCTGGCAATGAAGTAACAACATTGTAACCAGTAGAGTAACGACAGTGGTGGAGTAACAACATCGACGGAGTAACAACAACGGCGGAGTAAGAACATCGATGGAGTAACAACAACAGTGGGGTAACAACATCCGACACTTAGAAAATTTTTCAGGAGTAACAACAGTGACGGAGTAACAACATCGACACAGTAACAACAACAGTTGAGTAACAACACCAACTATTACTTGGAGAAATTTTGTCAGCTCCTTGTTAGATTTTGATCATTATCCTTGTAAAAGACAAACAAGTAAGTAGTAACAACATATTATTTATAATTTTTTTTAGATCAAAAGGCAGAGAGAACATTATCTGCACCAACAACCATCACCAGATTTATTAGAGAGATGTTTGATGAAGGCATCCTTAGAAGTTGGATGGTGGTATAATTTCAGACGATGTCCATTCACTAAGAAAGAAGTATGAATATCATCTATTGTAACCAATCTGACTGTCCCATTGTCAAACACAACGTCCACTTCACAGGTTCCCATCCAGTGAGTGCGAAGCTTCCCTTTAAAATCTTTGAAACGAGAATCATAGAGCAGTGCCCAATCTCCTGTATGAAACACGTTGTTCTTGATAAATTTATCGTGCCATTTCATTCTCTGTTGTTGAATAACAGTGGTTTTGTAGATGACCACTGAACAGAGTTCATCTAACTCATTGATTTGTTCCAGTCAGTGTTTCTGGGCCTCTGATAGATCTAATCCTACTTCCAAAGCTATTTTGAGCGTGCTGATATCAAATTCTATCGAAAACAAGGGGGATTTCCCATAGACTAACTCAAATGGTGAAAACCTGGTTGTATTATGCCATGTTGTCTTATATGCCCAGAGAGCTTTTGGAAGTTTCTGAGACCAATCCCGACGATGGCTTGCTACAATTTTTGTCAATATATTTTCCCATACCTTGGTTGTACTTTCTACTTGTCCATTCGCCTAGGGGTGTTAAGGAGTTGTCACCCTGTGTTTGACCCCATATTTCTGCATAAGCCTTGCTATCATGTGGGATGTGAACTGTGCCTCTCCATCTGAAACAATCTCCCTTGGAGTACCATATCTAGCAAAAATCTCTTCAAAAAGAAAATCTTCAACCATCTATTCTGTTGCTTTCGAAAAATCCCTGGGTTCCACCCACTTAGTCACATAATCAATGCAGACTAGAATGTGAGCCTTTTGATGAGAAGGTGGGTTAAAAGATCCAACGTAATTAGTTGCCCACTTCTCAAAATGTTTGAGGACTACCTGGGGTTGCAATGACATCTCATCCGATTTTCCAGGCTGCCCCATGCGTTGACAATTGTCACATCTTCAGACATAGTCACGAACATCACGAAAAATGGAAGGCCAATAGTATCCCATTTGAAACACCTTATGGCATGTTCTTTTATGTGTAAAATGTCCTCCATAAGGGCCATCATGGGCAACCTTCAATATCTCATAGATGTCATCCTCAGATACACAACGCCGAATTTGCTGATCAACCCCTGTGTGAAAAAGGTACCCAACCATCTATGGATATTAGGTACTATGATGAATAATTTTCCGTTGTTCCCTGTATGACAAGTGACGAGGTATTTTCCCTGTAGTAAGATAATTAGCAATATCCGCATACCACAGAGTGTTAGCAGAAATTGCAAAGAGATGCTCATCTTGAAAACTATCTTCTATGGGTGTACCTTCAACATCATTATCTAGTCTAGATAGAAAATCAGCAACCACATTGTCCTTTCTTGGTTTATCTACTATGGTAATATCAAATTCTTGAAGTAACAACAACCATCTCGTAATACGACCAAGATTACTGGGTTTATTCATCAAATACCTGATTGCTGCGTGATCAATGTGTGAAAAGGTGGGATACTTGATAATATAATGTCGTAACTTGTTGATGGCGTAGATGACATCAAGAAATTCTTTTTCAGTCACTGTGTAGTTTAACTCGGCAGGAGCTAAGTTTTTACTAATGTAGTAAACTGCATATGGCATCTTGTCCACTTGTTGTCCCAAAACTGCCTCAATAGTTGTCTGAGAGGCATCAGCGTGAATATGAAACAGTAATGTCTAATCCGACCCTCAAAGGGTCAGAGCTCTATAAACAAGTTCCTTTATTTACACAAAAGCTACATCATAATCATCTGTCCACACAAAATCTGCATCTTTTGTTAGCAATTGAAAAAGTGGATGTCCTATCTTAGCAAAATTTTCTATAAAGCGCCTATAATAACCAGCACAACTGATAAAGCTACATACCTGCATGGGTGTTTTAGGTATTGGGAAGTGCAATATTTCCTTTATCTTGGTTGGATCCATTCGAATTCCAGCAACTGAAAGTAAATGTTCCAAGACTATTCCTTCTTCCATCATCATGTGGCATTTTACTGTGCTCAAAGAGACATGCGTCCATTTACATCTTTCAAGAACTTTTTCCAAATTTTCCAGCCCTTCTTCGAATGAGTCCTTGTATGGAGTAAAATCGTCCATATAAATCTCAACACTATCATCTACCAGATTAGAGAAACTCCCTAGAATTGTCCTTTGGAATGTTGCAGGCGCATTACAGAGACCAAATGGGAGGACTCGGTATGCAAAAGTTCCCCAAGGGCATGTGAAAGTGGTTTATCTTGATCCTCGAGAGCTATCTGGATTTGGTTATGCCCACTAAATCCATCCAGGAAGGAGAAGAACTTCTTCCCAGCCAAAGTATCTAAGACTTTATCATGAATGGTAATGGAAAATGGTCTTTACGTGTTGCCTAATTTAATTCTCTGTAATCCACACATATCCGCCATTTATCATTTTCCTTGGGAACAAACACCAACGGGGAAACCCATTTGCTGTCCGAAATGGGGTAAATAAATCCTACATCTAGTGGCTTTGGAAGTTCTTCCTTGACAATGTTTTTTAGAGCGGGGTTCATTCTCCTCTGGGGTTGTCTTATAGGGTGACAATCCTCTTTGATGTATATATGATGGGTACATAAATTGGCAGGAATCCCTTTCATGTCTGTGTAGTCCCAAGCGAAGGCTTTGTGTTTTCGGAAAACATCTAGGAGTTGTTTTGTCTGGGATTCTGACAGATCTGGATTAATATTTAGGGTTTTTCCTGGCTCTATCTCTACAGACACACTGTCATGGGACATAGTTGTGGGTAGTTCCTCAAATCCATCTGCTGTTTCAATATTTTCCTGTGTTTCACAGCTTAAGACAAATTCTAGAATTCGTTGGTTTGAATATGAAACAAAACAGGGATCACTAATAAAAGTGGTAATTGTGTCATCTTCTATTTTTGTTTTCAGCTGAAGGGCTTGCCCAATAGCAAGGACCGGTCTTACTTCCTCATCTTCAAGTTCAAATTCTTCCCTTGGTAGAGGTTTCTTGCGGCTAGCTAGCTTCACTGATGAGCTAGGTTCTGCAAGAGGGTATAACACAAGGTTTTTAGTAACCTGTCCATTTGAGATAACCATATGCCCAGAACGACACCCAATGTACGCTTTTGCGGTTGCCAACCATGGTCTTCCCAGAATCAAGGGACGACCACCAGTTGGAGATTGCATTTGCAACACTAGGAAATCCACATGGTAATGCCATGAATCAAATGAGATTGTAATGTCCTCCAACTTCCCTACCGGCTTGACTATAGATCGATCTACCAGCTCTAACACAATAGGTGTATGTTTCAAGATTCGAAGACCCAGTGCATGCATAGCTTCAACAATGATGACATTTATAGCACCCAAATCTACCAAAACATTTTGAATTTCTACTCCATTAATTTGCACAGTTAGAATTGGGTTCCCAGGATCCCCATATTTCATAGGCATAGCTTTTCCCATCATAAAGTCTGATAGTTTTGCCATCACATGAATGGTGAGTGGGTCCCTTGATTTCTTTCTAGGTTTTTTAGCACAATATTCTCTGAGAGTTTTTGCATATATAGGTACGTCCCTCGTAGCTTGTAACAAGGGAGTCTTGACAAACAGATTTTGTAACTCCCCTAACAAGTCAAATTCAGCTTGAGGGATCTGTTTACTCAAGGCCAATATTTTCGGATAAGGCGGGTCAGCTTGATGTTGTTGAGTAATTAGTGGTTGAGGAGATGTCTGATTTTTACTAACTTGGTTCGATTCCTCTTTAACTGGTTCATTCGCCTCATTGCCAACTTGTTCAATAATAACAGGTGAGGGTTGAGCATCTACTACCTGCCTGGATCTCAGATTCATCTCATAAAGTTCTGCGGTGGAGATGCTGTATGAAGGTAGGTTGAGTGTGTCAGTTTGTTGAGCCCCTTTATTGTTAGGATTCGAATTGGGTTGGATAAGAAGTTGGGGATGAACGAGCTGATTACCAGGAGGCACATTAGAGGGCAACTGAAGTTGTTGTTGTGGTACTAACTAGGGAAATTGCCCAGGACGAGAAGGTCCACGCCAGTTCGAAGTCCATGAAGAACTGAACTAGTTTGAGGAGCCCACTGCTGCCAGGGTGCAAACTGATATTGGGGCCACATAAGTGGATAAGGCATAGACTGAGGACCCATATTAAAATTATTGAAATACTAAGATTGGTCCGGAAACGTTCCTTGATTTACATTTGGTGGCTGAGGTTGCCATGGCTTTTTGAATCCTATAAAACACAGTTGGTCCATCTCTTCACTTGTACCTTGAAAAACCACTTTCAACCTGGCAAGGAGGGACATGCACTGGTTGCATGACTTAGCTCACAAATTGCACATTCTTGTACGGAGTTCAATGTACATTCACTCTATGGATGCTTCTTTATGCATTTCGGGCAAAATATAGCCATAGTCCTTTCCAATTCCATCTATTTCTGTTTTACTTGTAATGTATCCATCTATGCAGACATGGTACTCAGGATATCAGTCCTTAAGTTATCCAACAGATTTCCGATTTCTGCCTTTGTGACACCCACACTAGATACTTTTGTTGACCGAATCCCCTGTTTATTCCCTACAACTCCCCTCGAGCACTGAATGCATAGCTCACAGATGGTATCGAAGTCCTCTTTTGATATGTCTCCCTTTCCTACTATGTTTGACAACTCCAGAGAGTCTTCTCGAAAGGCCTGGAGAAGGATAATTTTCAAAATGTCCTTATCCAGGGTAGAATGACCTGATCTCTGTAATGTGTATTTAAAATGTTCCACTCAGTGCTCTCGTCTTCTTTTTGCATGAACTTGAAATTTCTTCCTTAATATCCCAAGATTTGCAATAGTCCTGATACTTCTCCAGAAAAGGGGTTTTCATACCATCCCATGTGGAGATAGTCTTTCCTCTTAGACCCATAAACCATCGCAGGGCTGTCCCTTTTAATGTAGCAAGGAAGATTTTCAGTTTCTAAGCGTCGGTTATGTAATCATATCCATGACACACAATATCAAATTCAAACAGGAATGTTTCAGGATCTTTAGAAGCCAGCCCATGAAAGCTAGGTAACGCTGTCAAAGGAATGGGCTTCGTTGGCACACCAGTCCCAAGATCATCAATTGGGATGTCAATACTAGAGGTTGTGGGTGCCATGAATACCCTCCAATAATCACTAGGGATTTTAGCATGTTCTGCAGGGAATGATGGAGGGAAGCTTATCATAGAAGTTTGAGTTGCTTTAACAACACTCCCTTTATCCCTTGGTGATATGAATACCCCTACAACTTCTTCCTCCCTGTCACGATGGCTTGATTTTTCAGACCTGTTCTTTGCAACTTCTTCCCTCCTACTGGAATGGGCTGGTCCCTCAGATCTTCTTCTTGCGACTTCTTCTTCCTCTGTTACCAACAACAAC
Source organism: Pinus taeda (assembly GCA_000404065.3). NCBI lineage: Eukaryota > Viridiplantae > Streptophyta > Pinopsida > Pinales > Pinaceae > Pinus > Pinus taeda. The sequence goes on from APFE030979683.1 coordinate 222,224, forward strand.
ACTCCTTCGTCAGGTACACTGCTGTATACCTCTTCTGCTGTTGGAAGGGTTTGCTGCGTTGAATCAACATGGGGCACTGTAGATAGCACTGGCGGTTCTACAAATTGTCCCTCATATTTTGTTCGACTACCTGGCCTTACAATGACACGAGAAGATGCTTTTGATTTAGCTTTTGCGATGATTTGCTGGATATAAGTATTCCTTCCCAAATCCTATCCTCCCTTCTTTGGGGCTCTTCCTCTGCCCCTTTTATTCGAATCTTTGATCATGCAAGTTGGTGAGAGGAAAATGTCTAAATTAAGCCACTATGCTCAGGACCTAGAGCAGGGTGTCAAAAGACCATTTCCTCCTAGGACGAGAGATTGATTTTTAGCAAACAAGAAAGGAAATAAACTAAAAAGAAATCTAGGGTTCAGGACCTAGGGTAGGGTGTCAAAAGACCATTCCCTCCCCAGAACGAGAAACCGATCAAGAAAAAAACACACATACAAAGAAATCTGTTGCTCAGGACCTAGAGCAGGGCATCAAAGGACCATTCCCTCCCCAGGACGAGAGATCAGGTTTTATCAATGCAGAAAATTTCAGAACAGTTAACCAAAGCAAGAAACTCGGCCCAAAAACAATGAAAGCAACAATAATCAAAATACTACGCTCAGGACTTAGAGTAGGGTAGCACTTCCCTCCCTAAGACAAGAGATTGATCCTCTGGTCAATACAGATCGTGTCTTGCACCTTGTTAGCCTTCCTCGACAACGATGCCAAAATGTTGGGGTCCGAGTGCGAATAAACTATTCAACCCTCTCCTACATTAATTCATCAATCCGGGTGCATATAATTTTCAAGCTAATGCGCAAGGTATATGCAGGGGCAAGGTTACAATCTCATATCAACCAAGTTTTCGTGACTAAGAAATTAAAGCATCACTGTAACAGTAATGGAATTAAATTGCAGAACTGAAAAAGCATTCATAGCAATCAATAGAGATCTGTAACAACAACAAGAATAAACGCACAAAGAGTAAAACAACATAGGCAGAAGAAATACACAACACCTGATCAGAAGAGCGGGCCCAACTCTCTCATCGGGGCTGCGTTAATTTACAGCTAAGGAAAGAACAAAAAAACTGCTTGTATTATATTAATCTGTAGAAGAGTTGTTACAATACATATCTCTACGCGACTAACCCTTCGCACAAGAATAAAACCCTTTTTATACAATACATGGGTAATAACATATTCCCCAAAACTTGGCAACTAAATGCCCAAAATATACAATAGTTCAGAACATCAACTAGTTTCCGAGAGAGCGAGAACAGAAACGATCCAAAATAAGCTGGAAGACAGCGGCGAGTTGGTTATGCTATCACAACATTGCCGAATAGCTGTTTTGAATCGCGAATTGCTACTACATGCTGTGAAAGCGATACCTGTTCACCAGAATTTGCGAAAATAACAAGTTTTAGTAGTTCACCTAGGTAAAACCCCTGTGACTTTACTTCATTAATTAAATATTCCAAGAGACATAAGAAAGAAGGGTTACCTCATGATTTTATCACAATAAATGCATATCAATTGGTGCAAAAAGGATGGAAAGATGGGTGAAAAGGTAAGGAAAAGATAAGCAGATTTGGTTCCCAACACAAGTCGTGCTAGAGATTGCTTGTGGGAGAAGAGAAATTCCCTTCAGTGTTTTTCCCAAAATTTCTTGCTGTGGATTTTCAATTTCAGGTATCCATATTTTACTTAGTTTTTTCACTGCTGCATAATAATAAAACCTTCATTTGCTGCACTGATTTTCCCACGTTGGGTTTTTCCGGGGACTTTTGTCAAAGAATAACTATGTTATTTTTATGTGTGTGCTAATATTTCTCAGCGTCCAACGTTTTATTTTCTTTCATAGTATTTTATTTGTGAAGGTTGCAGTGTGATTTATTTAGTATTTGCCGTAGCAAACAACAAATAAATTGTTAAATAAAATTAGCAATTAGGAGAATAATTTCCAGTTGCCGCAATAGGGTTCCAAGTTGGTAATTTTCACATTGTATTAGAGCCATGTTGATCAACCAGAGAGCTCAAAGGTGAAGAGAGAAGGAATTTCGCTGCACATTGTGGGCAACAAGCCGAAATTCCCAAGGGCAGTGCAGTCATTCTGCCAGGAGGCCGAGTTACTTGTGGAGGTTTGATTTTTATGAATGAGGGGCAGAAAAATTTGATTTTGCCAGATTGAGTGATTCTAGAGGCAGAGGGAGCAACTCAAACTTTTTCATTGAGAAGATCTCTAGCTGGATGCAGTGGTTTTTGCAGCAGTACACTAGAGTAGAGTCAACGTCGGGTGGAAGAGAGAAGAGCACACATTGAGGGAAAATTTACCTCAGGGAACTTCTAGTCTCGAAAGTTCAATATTTCCTTGCAAGTCAACAATCGTTGTGAGTAGATCTTCTCACTCCAGAAGGGAGTGCGCATAACAGAGCAACATTTGAGTAGAAGGAAAGAGGAAATTTTCAAGAGTTCATTGAGATGGCCATTACTGACTTCGGGTCAAGACAGGTTGGATGGAGCTTCCAACTACATCATCTGGAAGGAAAGGATGTCCTTACTTCTAGTCTTCTAGATGAATTTGGCATGAAATCATATACTGATGCAATAGTAGCAGTTCTCACGAATGCAAATCAGCAGAAAGAGTACAAGAAGGAGATGGAACAGGTGAAATGGTTGATCCTAGATGGAGTCTGGGATCATGTAGTTTCACATATAGCTAGCAAAGATATTGCCAAGTAGATGTGAGATGCTCTAGCCACGTTGTATTAGGGTACTTCTGAGCAACGAAAGAGGTACCTTGAAGAGAAATTGAGGCTCATCTAGATGCAAAAGGGAGAAGGCATAGACCTCTTCTTCACTAGGATTCAGGAGGTACACGACCAATTGTCCGCTGTTGGGGTAGTGCTTCAACCCATAGAGCTTGTGAGATTGACACCCAATAGTGTCTCCGAGGACTGGCAGGTCTTTGTCCAAAGCATATTGGGCAGAGACAAGTTGCTAGACTAAGACATGATGTGCGCTGACTTGCAGCAGGAGGAATTGAGGCGAGCTCTTCTAAAGAGCTCCATCAGTGGCAATAATAGCGGATTGAAGCAGGCGAAGGAGGAGGAGAATGTGGCCCTTGCATCAAAGGGTCCCAGTTAGGGGCACGAGGAGTAGAGGAAGAAGAAGGAACTATCGAAGGTCAAGTGCTTTAGATGTGGTGAGCTTGGTCACTACAATACCCAGTGTCCTCTAAGGAAGAAGGACACGAAGGAGAAGTAGGACCAACTGGAAACTTCAAAAGAGATCGATAGGATTTCCTCTAGGCTGGAGGAATACTTCGCCATGTTTTTTGATATACATCTAGGAGCGAGGTGGGGATATTTGGTGTTGTAGCCCTAGAGCACTACAAATGGGTAGGATCCTTGAGGATTCCACCTCTTGGGTCAATACCTTGCTACGGGGGCCCACAATATTCAGTAGTAGGATGGATTAGTGACAGTTGATGTAGTCAGATGCCAGAGTGACAATTGCAGACTAGTAGCAGTGAGGTACTGAGTAGCGCAGTGCAGTAACGACAAAAGATCAGGTGGCTCAGTGCAGAGTTGGCATCAACACAGAATCTTCATTGACAGTGCAGATGCTAGTAGCAGTCAGAGGCTCGGGAGACAGATGCATTATACTGATCACAATTGATTATATTTTTGAATCTTTTTAGTTGCAGATGTTGCAGTTGCAACAACAACAGATGAGACAGAGTTGCAGCGTTGGCAACAATACAATAGGGTCATCAACAACATAGATGCAACATATATCAGAGTTGCATAGTGGTTTGTGGGTAGTATGGCTAGAAATCAACAACGTGACATGAGATGATGCAAAGACATGGTACTGCTACAAGGTGTGCAGTAGCACTAGAACAAATTCCTCGCTAAGAGGGAGTGTCATTTTTTGTAGCATTGAATGTGTTCTAGCCACAAAATTTTATGGAGAGGCTAGAATACATGAGATATCCAAAACCCATAAATCGTTTTTGGAAATTCCACCCAGAAATGAATTAATTAGATTATTAACCAATTTTTAAATATTTCCTAAGTCTAAACTTTCGGAATATGGTTAATTAATAAATATTAATTAAGTCATTGTGAGAATAATCTACAAACTCACATGGATCGATCCAGAGATGATCCTAGCCATTGATTATGTTTTAATCTTGGTTGTTGGTGCTCCAATAGATGATTATAAGAGGAGGTCGATGTGGTGATGGAGAAGACATTTTAATAGTTCGATTTTTGAGTAGATCGATTTCTAGAGTAGTAGCAATCAGTTGCCGAAGAGAGAGATAGAGTTCGAAGTAGTGTGAGAGGGGAAAATATAGTGAGGCTAGGAAATATTTCTAGATCTAGAGAGGAAACAACAAGAGGGTTGAGTTATCCTAGAGAGGCAATGCAGAGGATCTGGAAAGTAGCTTCAGCAAGGCAGATTGATTTCTGGTGAGAAAAATCATTCTTAGTTACAGAGGCTGGGTGGAGGTTCTAAAAGGTCGGAGAGACGATTTCCTTAGCAGCTGGAGGCAGAACAACTTCATCAGAGGCAGTTTCAAGCCACATGTGTGGGAGACAATGCAGAGGCAACACAGAGGCTCACACTGGGGTTTGGACGACTAGTTTGTGGAAGGCAAGTCATGCTAGAGATTGCCTGTGGAAGAAGGGGAATTCCCTTTACTATTTTGCCTAGAATTTCTTGCTGTGGATTTCTAGTTTCAGGCATCCAGATTGTACTCTGTTTTTTCACTGCTGCATAATAATAAAACCCTCATTTGTTGCACCAATTTTCCCAAGTTGGGTTTTTCCAGGGATGTTTGTCCAAAAATAACTGTGTTATTTTTATGTGTGTGTGCTAGCATTTCTTAGCTTCCAATGTTTTATTTTCTTCTGCAGTATTTTATTTGTGAAGGTTGTAATGTGATTTGTTCAGTATTTTCTGTAGCAAACAACAAATCAATTGTTAAATAAAATTAACAATTAGGAAAATAATTTCTAGTTGCTGCAATAGGGTTCCAAGTTGGGATTCACAAGCTACTATGTAGGCACCAACCTACAGAAGACACTGATCCTCTCTCTTTCTTTATTGGCACCAACATACAAGAGACAATAACCCCTTTTGCTTCTTTGTAGGCACCAACCTACATGAGACACCAATCCCCTCTACTGCTTTGCAGGCACCAACCTACAAGAGACGGTAGTCCCCTCTGTTTCTTTGTAAGCACCAACCTGTAGGAGACACCAATCTCCTTATTACATCTCTGCAATCTTCTCCAATCTCTAGTAATATTTCCATTTAATTATTGTTACACAATTCTACATTAGTTTATGTGTAACTGTTAGTTCTCCTCTCTCTATACCATCCATTCTCTCACACCCTACAAAACATATATCACACTTCTTTGCATACAATACCACTCTCACACTTCTTTATGGTCCATTTTGGCTCTGCTCATCACTTTTTTACTTCACTATAGATCATTCTTGCTATTCTTGCGATTCATACACCTCTTATGATGATACTTCATTGTAGTGCACCACTTTTGTCTGACTTTCTCTTCCACAATCAACTTTCGTTGCCTCTCTCTCTCAACTAACTCAATGTGTAGAAGCTTCCTTTCATTCCAATATTAATTAGCTTGGCACTTTTTGCAAATGGATCCTGTTTTTGCACTTAAAAAATCATATTACAACTCCCTTTAGTCTAGCCTCATCCAAGGATTTGACCAAGTGGTTATGCAAGTGGTCATCCTTATTCTTCAAGCTCCCTTCCATCAAACTTGAAACTTTAGGATTAACCTATGTGCAAACAAAAATTTGAAACTTTACTCTGAATTTGATAACTACTCGAGAATTTGGGGAATACCCAAGAAACCTTTAAACCCTACACAATTTTGCAAGACCAAGTTTCCTTGGTCTATAATGGAAATAATTGTTTGTTAGGAGTTGGGAATTTTCTATCCTTCGAGACTGTTAGCCAACATATATTGGTCTATTAGATCATCAGGAAAGAAACACTCATTGACATATTGTTTAATGCTTGGGTGTCAATGTCAATGAGAACATATAACCACAAGTTATGACTAAGGTCCACATAGGGTCCTGGGATACTGAGAATACTAAACCAAGCTTTCATAAACATTACTTTGAGATTCCTAGGGCCTAGGGGTGCTAAGCCCTTACATGCTACACACCAACCCCTATACACCAAACCCTGTGACTGCGAGCTAAACATTATCATGTTCTTATGAAATTAGGAGATATTTTGTACAAACACCACCCCCAAATTCCAAGGCTTTGTGGCCCAATGATGCCAAAATATCCATCTACTTTTGTTAGTTTATTTTGTCTCTTAGGCTTGTCAAATGACGAATCCCATGTTATTGGGTGATCTCATAGCAACACACTACTTAGGGATTCTAGGGCTCTAGGGGCCTAATGACAACAAATTTTACGCCAGTTGCTGCCTACTTATTCTATCTCTTGGGCTTGTTAAACGACAGATCTAAGGCTATCGAGTGATCTGTGCACCATGCCTTTGTAAAAAATTACTTTGGGATTTCAATGCTTTTGGGAGATGCTTAGCCCTTAGGCATGAACACATTGGCTCTCTCTGACTAAGGATATGACTGGAGGCTATTGCATATTGGGAGATCGAGTAATTAGCCAAAAATGAATACATGTGAAAGTGTTGCAAGCTACAATTATGGCGATAAGCCTAATGACATCAAGTTTTCCACCTCATTCCACTATCACCCAATCATAGTTTAGCACATGTATAATGCATTACTAACAATTTCCATGTGGCATTACTAGCACTTTCCATGTGTCACTCACCTTTGCACTAATTAAAGGTCCAAAAATTCTAAGTTCGTGTGACACATGTTCTTTGCACCATGTCACTAGCTCCACCTGGCATGCCACGTCACTGCTTTGTCATATGTCATGCCACGTCACTACTTTGTCCCTGTCAAGATGACATATCTCAAGCATCAGGCTATCGAATAAATATTATGACTTTTACATACTTGATGTTCTTAGACCCGAGGCTCTTAGCCCTTAGGCTTTGAAGCTTAAGTGTTCTAATACCATGGAATTGATAAGGGGCCATGATTATCAAATATTAGATAAGATAATTTTATTAATGTCCAACAAATGAACATAATAGGTCAATATCATGGGATTATGTATTGCAAAAATTTCCCATATACAATGTTCCAAGGTCACTTGGATCTTGGGAACCAATCCTCAAGCTCCTTGTGACTAGGGGCTTGAATAAGAGACATATTGTTGGATATCAAGAAAATCCAATGACTTTTGTATTGCCTTCTTGCACATTTGATGTTTCAGGGACTCGATGGGTGGAACCCTGAATTGGAACCCTTCTAAAGCTTGTTAACTACCAAGGTCTATTTGTTTACTGATGATGGAGGCCCACAGTTTATGAAATTTGGCATTTTCATTAGTTAATCTAAGTTGTGCTTAGCCCCACTAGTGACACAAAACCATTTTCATTTGGGGGGGGTGGGGGGAGGAGGGGGGATGAATCCATTCATCAAATTTCATTTGCCCTTGGCAGTTTGATTGTCCAACGTCATTTCAGACTCCCCTTCTAGTTAAAATTCGAGCATGTTAGGACCCCCTGAAATGAAAAATGGCCATTGATCTCATCCAAGCTATGATGGTTCTTGATCCATTGATCCAAGTTGTTTTGTGCTCTACTTGATCACCTACAATCACACCTTCATTACTCGTGCTACTTATCTTGTGACTTCCATAACAAAATTAATCCAAGCTTTTCCCAATGTTGATTCAATGGTGCTCCCCCTAGCATGTTGATATCAGTGAAAAAAACATTTGCCAACAATGAGATGTGTAGAGGGATGGATGGGTAGGGTGTTCCACACAATTGTAAAATTTGATAAGTATAGAGTAATGTCGGGTGCACTATGTTCTTAGAGGGGAGGTGTTTGGAGTGCGAAAGCATATGTCAAGTCTAAAAATTTCCACACTATGATTTGGAAAAATGACTATGGGATTTAAGAAAAGGAGAGGAAAAAGTAATACATCATGGTGATAGTAATACACAAAAATAGGTCAACAAAGCTTCACTTCCCAACTACCCTATTGGAATTATATTTCTTAAATTGGGAACCTGACTTACCTATTTAAGAAACCATTGATTTCCATTATGTAACTTTATCCATACTTTATCCTTCCCTACAATTTTACATGGTTCATCATCACCAAAATAAGCTTGTCCAAATCATCTTGAACATAATCTTGAAACATTTCCTATGGGGTGTGGAATGAAATGAAGCTCTTGAGTCTATCACCCAAGAGTCATTAATTCTATCTTTTGAAAGGATTAAATCATCTTGTTAGGCATCACTTGCTACATTTTCTTTCCTATTATTCCCCTACTTTCCCTATCCTTGTTTTGTTTTTGTGGACCAATAGTCTTTATTATTGTCTTCTTTCTTCCCATAGTGAAGATTCTAGCCTCCTTTTAGATTCATATATACCCTTCTTAGATTTTCCACAATTCCCTAGGCTCTTTCTTCTCTCCTTTTTCCTTCCCTTGTTTTCTATAGTCAAAGCATTACCTGATGCCTTACTTGTGCTCTTCCATAGAATTTCCATACCTTATCGTCAAAGTTACTCTTACAGAACTCTACTAATTGGTGACCATGTTAAATTCGTTTAAATGCTCATTGACAAACCCACTTGCTAACATCTTCATATTGAATAATTATTCAAAAGCAATACCTTGTGGGAAGATAAGGTTTTTGAATACACTTTAGCCAATGCCTTCTTCAAACCCTCCATTTTATCTTATTTTTAAAATGTTGAAAGCCATTGATGTTTCCAACCACAATTGTATTGTTTCTAGTGTCTTTTTATCAAAAACCTGCCATTCTTATCTTTCATTGTCATTGGTTTCTTCTCTATTCAACTTTTTTGACATAGATAATCCTCCATTTTCATCTTCCATAGCTAGTAGTTTTGGTTGTTAAACTAATCCACTGCAAAACTTCATTTTTCCATTCCTCCCACTTGAAATAGGAACCCTCCTTTATTTTGACTTTTAATAGCCAAATAAGCTTTGATACGAGTTGTCAAGAATAATATAAGAACAATAAAATCCAAATGAATGTATTAAAAAAAAACCAAGAGAAACACTCATATACGTGGTTCACCCAATTTGGGTTACATCCATAGACAAAAAACCAATGCTTAGTTATAGTCCATCTAGCAAAATGAAGTTATACAACTTGCAACACATCCTCTGCAACATCTTCTTCAGTCTCTCACAATCTCCTTTCTTTGTTACAATTCTCTCTCAGTATGACTCAATTGCAATACAACGACCTCATAAAAATAGCATTGCCTTTAAGGGAAAAAAATCCCTAACATAACTTATTATTTTTTCACTGTGTTCTATGCTGATATAATCACTTTAAACAATTTCTTCCAATTTCAATCACCCCAATGACAGTAAATAAATTATAGATAGAACAATAAACAATAAATGCACAATAGAAGATAACCAAGCACAATGAAAGAGATTTGGTCAAAGACTAGAGAAAAATCCCACAAGGGGGAGAACCCTTTGATCAATTCTTCTTCTTTTAATAGTCAATCAATGTTCAACAAGAGATACATAGTCCAATTTGTACATCCACCAACTAGTCAAGGTCAATGCCTTGACTTCCCAATTTAACCAATCAAAATGAGTCAAGAATGAGATATAAAGTCAAATATTGTCAAAGGTACCAGTCTGCCAAAATTTCAGCCTTTGGAGGAACAGTCAACAACAATCAATGGCCAACCCTAACTAGTTAAAGTCAATGGTTATCCTGTTGAGAAATATTTGGTCAAACCAACAGAGAAATTGACCTTCCTTCCTTAGTCAAACTCGATAAAAAAAGAGATAAAAATATTCTCTCAATTCAACCAACTTTCATAGCCAACTTGCGGTCAAACCCTAGCTTCAAATCTATGGTCAAACCCAATCAAAGAGTCCAAAATGATTTGGTCAACCCTGTAATAAATTCAGTCAAAGTCTTTCTCCAAGAACTCAGACAAAGCAACATAAGATATCTCAATAAAAACAAGGTCAACGCAGTCCCAAAACAAAAAGTCAACTCAACCAAAACAAAATTCTTTCTCCTCCTTCGCATTTGTGAAGTCAACTTTCAATTTCAGAGATGTACGAACCAATTGTGATGTGATGGGATTACCTCTAAGTGAGGTCAATGATGGTCTATTTATATGAGAGTTAGGAGGACCAATGACCTTTGGTGGGGCATAGTTGTCAAACTCAACTTTGTAAATTTACTTTGACCAATTTTGATTTTTCTAATGAAGAAGAAGGGTTCCTCATTGGGGTATATGGGCTTCTCCATGGGAAATTCATCCTGTAGTTGCCAATTTTAACACTTCTATCATTAGATGTATGATTTAACGATGAATGGTCTAGATTGACTATGAAATTACAATATTTTACAAGGAAATTTCTCCAAAATTTTCTCTTTAGGGGCATTTCCCCTAAACCCTCACTAAGGGGGGCTCCAAAAACAATTATTTCCACCCTAGACCCTAGAATGCCCTGTCCTTGTTAGGAACAAGGATCCAAATGCAACTAAAAACTATGAATTAAGAAGATAATCAAGTCCACAACCAACAATTTAGCTTACAAGTGTCATATGTGCATCATTGCAAGGTATTGTACTGAGGATGGTTTTGATTGATGTTTGAAATTATCTAAGTAGGAACACCAATATCATAGGGAATCTTGGCCTACATATGACATACGAACACTATTACAGGGTTTTTCACATCAAGGATGGTTCTTGGTGCCCAAGACATGGTCCAAGTAGGAAGACTAATGTCCTGGTCCTATAATGAAATTTTATTGCTTGTGGACCATATACACGGTCCAAAAATAAAAAAGTTGACCTATAAACGGAATATTTCACCTAGATATGTTGCATAGTTTTCATTGCATAAATCATGCTCATAAGAGCCCTAGACATCATCAAGGATGAACATAAGCCTAATGTATTGTTGTGTGTTGAAAAACGTAAGTAGTGTCGGTCTTCATAATTGTACTTGAGTCATGATGTAATGTATTTGTCAAAATAAAAGAAAAAAATGAATTTTTTTATTATTAAAGATTGACTTATTAAAACACATGTTTCTTGCTTGGGTCAATGATCAATAGGTCAAAGCAGCCATTGTGTGCTGTAGGGTTTATATCTCGAATCAAGGTCATAATCATTATGTAAAAGATCCTTCATGGGCACTTTAAGTTAGAGAAGAAAACATATTTTTATGTCAAAAAATGATTCCTCCACCAAGTCAACTCCCTCTCCTAAATGTTAGCCTACCTCTCCTACAATTTGGCTTGAAAAGAGCCTCATTCTACTATATATACACAATCAACTTGACCTATTGTGATACAATACCAACCATATATTCGATTTACAGTTTGAATTTAGGAAAGTAATGCGAAGACCTAGAAAAAAGAGAACCGATTCAAGCAAAGAAGAAGGGAATTCTGTCAAGTTATGGAGAACCAAAATTTTGATGTTTCTCTGTCACACGTGTGATCTTGGAGCTGGTTATAGGTGCTAAGGATAAGAGATTGAGTTGCAAAAGTTGCAAGAAAGAAGAAAACAAGAATCTAGATGACTATTTGTGTTAAGAGTTGTTTTGGTGGATGCGGTGAGTCTATGCCTTTGGTCAAAAGGTCTATAATGTCTCAACTTGATTTGAATCTACTAATAGTAAGAGTTTGACTAGGTTTTCCCCTTCATAGGGTTTTTTCCCTAGCATTATGCCTACATCTTGTGTTTCTTGTTGTGTTTGTGATCTTCATTGTTTGGCATTTATCTTGATGAAAAAAATATAATAATTTGAAAGAATTAATCATAAATGTCAAAGTATAAGAGAAATCAAGCTAAAGAATCCAAAATACATGATGCCCTAGATTTCTCAACATGTTATCAAAGCTATGGTCTATAGCATAAGGGCATCAAAGACCACTCCTGTGTGTTACACAACAATTTGTCACCATCCTTGTTACCCCTTCTTCCGCATCTTGGAGGACTCATTCCCGGACCTACGAGAAGTGACATGACCTGCAAACACTTGCATTACATTCCCCTGAGCATGAACTTCATTTTCCTTGAAGACATCTCCTGCAAAAACCCATAAAAATAGCCCTTTTTCCATTGGCGCGGCTCCACAGTGCAACACTCGCGCCAATGGGGGAACTCCTCCAAAGAGGGCGCGCCAGTTGGCGCTTTGTCACAGAGTCGCACTCGCTCCAGCCAAAATGGGTGATGTTTTTTAACAAACCAACAGCCGAAGATTCATCCTAACCAACTTTTGGACTGAATCTATCTTGAGTTGGGGGGTTTGGCTTCGAATCTCCATAGAGGGGAAGTGGTTTTCCACTCCTCTTGGAAGCTTCTTTAGTGATTAAGCCAATCCCATGAATATTGTGGATGATCCCAACTCCCCCTCCTCTATCTATAAAAGCTTGTCCATTTTCCTTAGGCAAGCTAGTTCTAGAGTTCCAGAGATTGAGAATTGTCAAGTTACCAAGAGCTTCATGTTGCAAGAGCCTTCTTCATTCCCGTAAGGCCAAATCTAAGTAAGGAGATTCTTGTCCAATAACCAAGGAGAGAGAGGCTTGTTCCCATTCCCAACAAGCTTTGCAAGACATGTGCTACTGATCACCCAGCCAAAGGAGGATTTGACGTCAGAAATATGGTTGTATTCTTCTTTGTTTATCAATAATAGACGACTATTGTTATGGTTCCACTCTTATTGTTCTTTCTAATGATGATGAGTTATATCCTTTCTGACTGATATATAGTTGCATCTATTGGATTTTATGCTTGTGTTTATGTCGTTCTTTATATGTGCAGTGGTCCATTCACGAGGATCGTGGGGATCGTGATCTGCTGGAGCAAAGGAACGAGAGCGTCAACTCTTCTACAAGCACTAGCGTTGGAATCCAGGTAGGCCCTCATCATTGATCGAAGTGGAAGTTGAAGTCGTTGATGCTAATCTTACTTACAACCTCCTTTTGGGTCAGAGCTGGACATATGCCATGTGTGCCGTGGCTTCATCTCTATTTCGTGTCATTCGTTTCCCTCATCAGGGGAAAATTGTCACAGTAGACCAGCTCTCTTTCTTCGCTTCCTCTTCCGAAGGCAACGTGCCTTTTGTGGAGCATACCTCCATTCCATTAGAGAGTGTAGGAGCTGGGCTCTTTAAAGATCCCGCCCTCATGGGTGTCTTTTCACTCCCACCTCCGAACCTCGCCTCTATCAATATGGTTTCGGTTCGTTCTGATCCTTGGGTCCTTCCCCCCCATTGACGAGATAGAATCATGGGGCAATTAGATGCCGTTGAGTCCCGCCGAACTCAACTACGTCGAGATTGTTTATGTATTGACTCCTCCTAAATCTGCTTCTTTGAGTAGAGCTCTTGACTCGTATACTCATTCCCCTTGGCTTGGAGATTATGCTTCTTCGGATCCTTTAAAGGAAACATTTCCTTCTGATGAAGCCATTATAGAGACTATGTCTCTCGAGGAACCCCCTTGGTCCCATCTTCACCATGCTTCCTCGTTCCTCCCTACCCATTGGGAAATGCTTGCTTGTCTCAAACGGTTTGCTTGTTGTCTCCCCGCACAACCCCTTCAGACACCCATCCAAGTATATCAAGTGTCCTCTGAAGGGAACCTAGGAAACATCACGCAAACCTAGCCAATCGACATCTCTGTTAAACCAGGGATTGTCGAGCATATCTATATTGGAGTAACTTGTACTCCTTAGGAAATTCAGCTTTATATTGGTCTTTTTCATGAGTTTCATGATGTATTTGCTTGGTCTTACAAAGAAATGCCCGGCATCGACCCAAGCATTGTGGTGCATGAGATACCCACGTATCCGGGAGCTAAGCCTGTTCGACAACGTTTACGCCCCGTGCACCCCCGAAAGGCTGCGGCCATTAAAGCAGAAGTCGAAAAGCTTCTCAAGGCTAGCTTTATCTACCCCATCCCAGTCACAGATTGGGTTTCCAATATCATCCCTGTGGATAAAAAGCAGGGTACCATCAAGGTCTGTGTTGATTACGGTGATATTAATCGAGCTTGTCTTAAGGATAACTACCCCACACCCTTCATTAACCAGCTCATTGATGAGTGTGCCGGAAGTGAGATATACTCATTTATGGATGGTTTCTCTAGTTATAACCAGATTAATATTGCGCCAGCCGATCAGCAAAAAACCGCCTTTATCTGTTCGTGGGGCACTTTCGCTTACAAAGAGCTCCCTTTCGGTTTGAAGAACGCCGATGCTACCTTCCAACGCGCGATGTCTTATGCATTTCATGATATTCGACACATCGTGCAGCCTTACCTGGATGATCTACTAGCTCATTCAGCTAAGCATCAAGACCATCCCGCTCATCTCCGCGAAATCTTTCTCTGCTGTCGACACGACCGTATCCGGCTCAACCCGCATAAGTGTGTCTTCTGCGTAGAGTCTGGCAGACTTCTCGGGTTCATCGTCTTCCGAGAGGGCATCCGTCTGGATCCCCTTAAAGTCGAGGCCATTTTGAATCTTCCTCCCCCTGCTTCCTTGCAACAATTGCAGAGCTTGCAGGGTAAAGCAAATTTTTTACGACGCTTCATTCCGAACTATGCCGAGGTGGCGAAAGGTTTTACGCGGTTACTAAAGCGAGACACCCCGTTTCGATGGGATGCCACCGCTCAAGAGTCCTTCGAGCATCTCAAGGCTCTCCTTGTTTCCGCTCCTTTGTTGCATCCTCCTAATTACCATCGTGATTACACTTTGTATATGGCCACTGCCAATACCACCATTGGCATGGTTCTTGTTCAAGATGATGATGATGGCACTGAACACGTCATTTATTATCTCAGCCGCAATTTATTAGATATGGAATCTCGATATGCTTACATCGAGAAGTTGGCATTGGTTGCCGTTTTTGCTGTCCAACGCTTCCACCATTATATCTTGTTGTGCACTACAACAGTGATCTTTGATTGCAACCCGATGACGTACATCTTGTCACGTCAGCTGCTGGGGGGCAAGTACTCGAAGTGGATTATTATCCTCCAAGAGTTCGACTTGGAATTCACTACTGCCAATTCCAAGAAATCCCTTGCCTTCGTTGAATTGTTGTGCTCTTTGCCATCTCTTGCCGCACCCTCTCGATTAGAGGATCATATTCCAGACGAAACCCTATTCTTAATCAACACCCTTGATCCTTGGTACAGGGATATCATTTTCTATTTGCAGACGCCCTCTTTTCGTCCCGAGACATCTAAGAATGCTCAACGACGGATTCACCATCAATCCCAACCATATCGCATTATTGGGGACACCCTGTACCGCCTCGGCGTTGATTCTGTTCTTCGCCGATGCTTAACACTTGAGGAAGCTAAGAGAGTTTTAAATGACTGCCAAGCTGGCGCCTGTGGTTGTCACATGTCCGGATATGCTACTGCACAGAAAATCCTCCGCGCTGGTTACTTTTGGCCCTCCATATCTAAGGATTGTATTCTTGCCGTCCGCTCTTGTCACGAGTGCCAAATCTACCAATGGAAGATGCGTGCACCTCCTGTTGCACTGCACCCCGTTGTTACTGTCGACCCGTTTGCGAAATGGGGCATTGATTATATGACCTGTAACCCTCGCTCGGTCGGGGGGCATGGGTATATCATCGTTGCCGTCGATTACTTCACGAAATGGGCCGGGGCGATGCCTACATTGTCTGAAGACGGTCACACCGCGGCACAATTTTTATTCAATCATGTTATCGCACGGTTCAGAGTCCCTCAAGCCATCGTCACTGATCACGACAAGCATTTCCATAATCATATGATGACTGAGCTTACAACCCAGTTGGGCCTACGGCAAGATAGCTCGACTCCATACTATCCTTAGGCCAACGGTCAAGTGGAAGTCGTCAACAAGGTTTTAGTTACGATGCTTCAACGAACCATTGGCATGCATAAGTCCAACTGGCACTTGATGTTGTTCTCTGCCTTGTGGGCCTACCGAACCTCTGTGAAGGATGCCACCAGTTTCACTCCTTTCCAATTGGTTTATGGACTGGAGGCTACCCTTCCCATCGAGTGTGAGACCCCTTCTTTAAAATTAGCCATCGAATTACTCCCTGACACTACTCCGGTAGAGGAATGCCTTCTTTACCTGGAGTGGCTAAACGAGACTCGTCGACTAGCCTCTTTAGCTATCGAAGCACAGAAGAAGCGAGTGAAAACTCACTTTGATCACACTGTTCATCCTCGTTCTTTTGTTGAGGGAGATTTAGTCATGCTCTATGATCAAGCCAATGATAAGCTGGGGGTAGGGAAATTCAAGCCCATGTGGCACGGGCCTTACATTGTAAAGAGAGTTTTGCAAAAAGGGGCCTACGAGCTGATTGACTACGAAGGGAATCCCCTGGATAAGCCCTGGAATGGTCTTTACTTGAAAAAATATTATGCATGAATTCCAGGCGCTTTATTTTTGTACATACGTGTGCTTTAGCAAGTGTGTTGTGTGTGCATGTTTTCATGTTTTTGTCTTGGTGTGTCGGCGTGATTGCCGCTTATTGTGTCCTTTTGCTTCTTGGACAGAGGTCTGGTTCGCCTTACGTTGGTTTCGTTGATGGTGCCTCCCGCAGTACACGCAACTTGTCCTCTGCGGCATGGGTGATCTACGATCCTCATGGTGAGCTAGTAGACCTTCAAGGGGTTTGTCTAGGTTGTACCACGAAAAATGTCGCTGAGTATAGTGCTGTGATTGAGTTACTAGCCGAGGCGATTAATATTGGTATTCGAACATTGGTTCTGAACTTGGACTTTCAACTTGTCGTCCACCAGCTCAATGGGCAATATTCCGTCAGAGACCATCGGATTTTAAGGTTATATCTACGTGTTAAGTTGTTAGAAAGGGATTTTGATTTCATCACATATCAACATATTCCAAGACGATTTAATACGTTAACTGATGCATTAGCCAATTATGTATTGGACATGCATTTGCATAACATGTAATCAAAATAGCATAAGAAGCATAAAACACAATAAACCATATATATATATATATATATATATATGTCCAATGTTTGCACAACGTGCATCATCAAAAAATAATACATGTTTGTCTTAATACATCCAGAGACAACATGTCTCTCAAAAAATATGCATGAAAATAAAGCCTAGATGACTAATCCCTATGGTGCCCATGGTAGCACGTTACTGCTCGCACTAGGCATCTCAAAAGTCGGTGGATGCGACTGGGCACCCCCACCGTGTGTCTCTAGTACGCCAATGGGACATCCACTAGCTGAGCATAATCCATAATCTCTCGAGCGATACCCTCAAGGTTCTGGATAAGTTCTCCCCCCTCAGCACCCTCCTCTTGAGGATCTGCTGCCGGCTGGTTTCTCCTCGAGGTAGGAGACATGCCGGCTGGTCGCTCTGGGCCAACGTCTGCATATACATATAATTGTTGTTAGAACAAGCATGTATTAACAAAAAATCATGAAACACAAAATCAAAAAGAGGTCATACCTAGCTCCTCATCCCAATCCTCTCCCTCTGGCAATGGGAGATCAGGGTCACCTGTGAAGTCAGTCCCTGCATACGGCCAATCCTTGACCACGATCAGCTGGTGGTGGAGCCACCCAAAAAACTCTGGCCTCCATGACATTTGCTGGCCTCCCCCCCCTCTAGGCATTAGCGCTGCCCAACGAGCCATTCTCGACTCTCGAGGCACCGGATCAGGTACGAAGGCCCCTTGGCCCTGAAAGATTAGTAACCGTTCCAAAATGAACGTCACCAAAATAGAACCATACCCAAACTATTGCAGTTTGCCTCACTTACCTTTTATAAGCTGCCTCTTCATGTTGGTAGTTACCGCTGTCGCCCAATCAAAGATAGTTGGATTTAGACACTCTGTAGCCAGTATAAGTTGGTTATTTGTTGCCTCGTGGGGTGGCTGCACCCTCGTGGCTCGTGTGATGGTGAATAACACCGCTTTGAGTGTTAGGTCCTGAATAATGGCAATATCCACCTTTGAACTTCCAAACCCGAATTGTGCCCCTGGGCACACCCGTGCCATCACCTCCCCCATCTTCTCACCAGATGGCCTGCTACCTGTCAATAGAGGCACTGACCCTCTGCGCGACAGTCCTGTGATGAAATAGACGTCAGATACGTCCAGTTCCAACACTTGATCTCGTATACGGAACACTTGTTCGTGTTTGTCCCAAAGATGATCAAGTATCGTAAGAGCTCCGGTTGAGCTCGTAGGTAAGGCGTGAGGAAGTATCTCTTTAGCCTGCAATTTCTAAGGGCTTCCATGTAATCTTCGTCTGCTATGGCCAATTCATCTACTCTATCATGCTCCCTTTCCTTCCATTGGATCACCATTTTCTTCGTTTCCATGCGTCCATGAGATCAAAAAAACATCAATTAGATCTTTGGTAAACCTAGAAATGGAGTGAAATTGCATTTAAAATGTTAAATTTTGAAAAATGGATGTGCTCAGCCATTGGCGCGACTGTTTTTAAAACAGTCGCGCCCATGGGCGCGGGCCTTTGGAATAAAAAGGCCCATTGGCGCGGGTCCGTGCCCGATACCTGCGCTAATGGGCGCAACCCTAGTTTTTCAAACTCTCCCCCCAGAGGTCGATAAAGCAAGCTAAAACAACTAAAAAATGGACTAAAATGGAGTATGAGAAGATGCCTCTTACCTGGAACTGGCGGCGCTCCAAATGGTCGCACGGATTCGTCGCAATCGTTACCCAAAGATCGCACACCAAAAGCACTACTGTCACTCTTCAATGAGGTAAAAGTAAAAAGTAATTTTTGTTTTTACCATTTTCACATGTTTATAGCTTTTTTAACCCTAAATAGGTTTTAAAAGTCATTTTATGAATATTTTAATATATATTTTTGTCGAAAATGGATTTTACACTTGTTTTTGTGCAGCGACAGGTTTTTATGCGACTTAGACGGTGAAACGAGTTGTATTTTATACTTTTTCGGACTTAGTAAATACACGAAAAAGTCATTATGGAGTCATCTTTCTTCTCTTTTCTGACTCTCTAAACATGAAAAGAATGCCGAGTTATTCCTCTCGACTCGCTAAACGTAAATGAGAAGCGGTCGTCTTTAAACTCTTTTTCGACCGTATAAAGACGAAAAGATCGTCGGACCTTTGTCGTTTCAGGTTCGTTAACGGTCATGAAACGATGTGGTTTCGATCACTTTTTTACTTTTCAGGTCGAGATCACTAATCATGAAAAGTACTCCTCGATCGTAATGGTTGGGCGGTTCTTTCGAGCATTGTTTTATACTATTTTGGGTTCGAGAGACACAACTTTACAAAAAAGGACACCCCTGGAGTTTACTTTTCCGCTGTCTTTTCAAACTCTCTAAACATGAAAAGACGCCGAGTTCTTCCTTTCTCAGACTCATTAAAACTTAATGACATCAGATTCCGTCGAAATGACGCCTTACAAGCATATGCTATCCCTGTCACGCTTGTCATAAAAAATAACCGGGGTACTCACCAGCGATGGTGGGGAAAATGGAACCAGAATCATTGTCGTGTCGGCAGTATGTCGCTCTTGAACATGGCAGTTATTTGCATTCGTGTTTGGATGGGGACATCTCATCTCGTTTTTCACTTGCCTCCGTGGGTTTGGGTGATCCTGTTTGACCTCTCATCTGCTCGTTGTCTTGTCACCATGGCCTTTGATCATTTGATATCAGACACTGCCAAGTCCACTATCATGCCGCCAATATGTTCAAGAGAAGTTGACCTCTGCAGAATAATCAACCTCCCTCTGATAACTCACGTAATCCTGATTCAGAAAAAAACATTACCTTCCTCTGTCTCGCGTCGATGATGTGGGAAACACTATGGCCCACCTTCAATCAAGGTCGCTTCCTGTTGACTTCAGCTCATTATCCAGGAAGTTGACCTAGAGACTCCCTTCAGGTGCCTTGGATCCTGCATGCCTCAATGGCAGGTTCTTCGTGTTCGACGCAAGGCTTTCATCATTGGCCTCCGATTGAATGATTTGATGGGTGTTCGACACCGGCTCACTGATTCATACGCCGTAGATTGTACCTATAGTACCTTGAGGGCCATTGTCATTATTGGTGGTACCTCTCGCGTCTGTTAACAGTTTTCATCATTGACTGGTAATCAGACGATGTTCCTGCATGTTCGACTTCGACTCCCATATTCGCATGCTTGAACTTGTACTTTGTTCAGATTGAGATGGAGAGCAAGACCCTGGATTTTGTCTGTTGGGATCCAGGTTGCGATTTTGTGGATTATTATGATTATTACATGACTCATTCACTGGATGGCTGCGACCATGCCTGAGTCTCTTTATCGATCCTTATTGGATGGCTGCGTCCATACCTTGGATCTAGATTCTTATGTACTATGCTATGGATGGCTGCGCCCATACCACATATATCATGTACTTGAGATGTCAGTTGTACTTCTCCAAGCAGGTTTTCCGGCGGCAGTGTTTTCGGTTGGCCATGTTCTTGTAAAGCATTTCAACCCTCTCTCTCTCTCGGGCCTCATGCTTAAGGGGGCATCTGTTACACAACAATTTGTCACCGTCCCTGTTACCCCTTCTTCCGCATCTTGGAGGACTCATTCCGGGACCTACGAGAAGTGACATGACCTGCAAACACTTGCATTACATTCCCCTGAGCATGAACTTCATTTGCCTTGAAGACATCTCCTGCAAAAACCCATAAAAATAGCCCTTTTTCCATTGGCGCGGTTCCACAGTGCAGCACTCGCGCCAATGGGGGAATCCTCTAAAGAGGGCGCGCCAGTTGGCGCTCTGTCACAGAGTCGCACTCGTGCCAGCCAAAATGGGTGATGTTTTTTAACAAACCAACAACCGAAGATTCATCCTAACCAACTCCTGGACTGAATCTATCTTGAGTTTGGTGGTTTGGCTTCGAATCTCCATACAGGGGAAGTGGTTTGCCACCCCTCATGGAAGCTTCTTTAGTGATAAAGCCCATGAATATTGTGGATGATCCCAACTCCCCCTCCTCTATCTATAAAAGCTTGTCCATTTTCCTTAGGAAAGCTAGTTCCAGAGTTCCAAAGATTGAGAATTGTCAAGTTACCAAGAGCTTCATGCTGTAAGAGCCTTCTTCATTCCCATAAGGCCAAATCTAAGTAAGGAGATTCTTGTCCAATAACCAAGGAGAGAGAGGCTTGTTCCCATTCCCAACAAGCTTTGCAAGACATGTGCTGCTGATCACCCAGCCAAAGGAGGATTTGACGTCAGAACTATGGTTGTATTCTTCTTTGTTAATCAATAATAGACGACTATTGTTATGGTTCCACTCTTATTGTTCTTTGTAATGATGATGAGTTATATCCTTTCTGACTGATATATAGTTGCATCTATTGCATTTTATGCTTGTGTTTGTGTCGTTATTTGTATGTGCGGGTGTACATTCACGAGGATCGTGGGGATTGTGATCTGCGGGAGCAAAGGAACGGGAGCATCAACTCTTCTACAAGCACTAGCGTTGGAATCCAGGTAGGCCCTCATCATTGGTCTTTAATTTGCAATTAGGAACTTGCGTGGTAGCGTTGTATGATTGTTGCTAGACCCAATCTGGGCTAGTAGGGATCGCCTCTGTCCGTAGAGGGGATTTACCTCTCCAACACTGTGTGAAGAAGAAAAAGATTTATAGGCTTCCCTTGAAGGACAAACTCTTAGAAGGGGAATCCGAGCCCTAGAAGAGATCCGTTTTTAGCATAACTACAAGCCTATACATATATAATAAAACAACATACTTGAGCAAGGATAACAAAGAAATTTGAAACGCTGAAAGGATCAAAGTCTAAAACATAAATATTATGATTGAAAAAGATCTGAACTCTCTGTGCCACTTCAGAGATCCAAATTCTCTACACTTTTTTGGATGACTGAATTTATAGTCAAAGTGTCTCTTGAAGTTATAAGAAGGAACCGAGACTCTGAGCATATGTGTGTTTGGAAGAGATCATCTACACAAGAAGCCGAGAATCTGCACATAGAACTGTCACCATATATGGAGTTAATTTACAATCCCGTATCTATTTTATACAGTGGAATAAAGGCTAAATATTGGCAGTCCTGTAACACATATATACAAAGGAACGAGCCTATAAAGTGGAAGAAAGGCTGGCTATAAGACATGTTTATGTCAGCATGAAGAACAATTTATAACGACTCTTCTTTGGAAGGCTTGTGGTGAAATTACATTCAACAAAAAGAATCTCTGTTGTGAGGATCTAACGAAAGGACCATAAAAATCATTAAAAGGCAACCATAATTCAAGAATAGAAGCATAAGGATAAGTCTATTTCAGAATGGCTCATTATAAAAGACCAATGGAGAATATTATTGAAACAATTATGAAATTGAAGCAGAAAGAAACTACAAATTGCAATATTTTTGAAGGAAACCCTCTTACCTCAGCATGTTGTCATGACATCTTGAAGATCCAACTTAAAGGATCAAGGTAAGTAGTTTGTAAGGTATGTATAATCATTTTTCTTGTAAAGCTTACTTAAATTCATTAAGTTTTGTTATTCTAGGGCTTTTTAACCTTTTGATAAATTCTAAAATTCTCGTAACCTCTTATCTTATAACCCAAGCTTGTTATTTTAGAAAGAAATTGGAAACCCTAGGTTCTGTCAAGTAAATGTTGCAAGTACATACAAAATTATTGATCTTGTATCATACTTCATGATAAGAGGGAGCTCTTCAAGAACCTTTCACACTCTCACAAAAGATAAGTATCATTGTTTTGATATATTTAGCTTATCAATGTTACTTTATGATTATTCTTTCTATTGTATCTTCCTTGGAAAAGACTAAGAATACAAGTATGAAGATTATAACTATATTCAAAGGGAGGTGTCAAGAAAAATACATATAGAAGCCTTTTATGCTCCACAAGGTTTTTAAGAAAAGCAACTCAAGGTCTGTTTAAGACCACATGCTTTGTAGCTAAAACTTCTTCATTAAAAGGTACAATTATTTTGAAATTTTCCTTGTATTACTAACTTTCTTATGTTTAGGATTTGGAATCATAAGGATTCTTGTTAAGGTGATTCATATTTAGATTGAATCTACCCTTATCACACTATCTCTTATTGTTTTCTAATTTTTGGTGAAACCCTAACTGTTAGGGTTCACTGTAAAACCCTAATTTTTCGATGCTTAGGGTCTGTTGACAATAATACAATAACCCTAGTCTACTTAGGGTTCGTTGATAAAGTCTAGAACACTTAATGATATCCTACTCTCTTGATCTTTAGCATTTTGGTAATGTTATGAAGAAACCCTAGCCTTTTAGGGTTTGTTGATGATATCTAGGTTATACGATAAAACTCTAGATTTTTAGGTTTTGATGAATTAATATTTATGGCATAACTCTTGCAATAGTCAATGTAAATTCCTAGGAATGAAACCCTCAGTGTATGAGCTTCCACATAATTGATACCCTAGTCTGGTTAAAGTTATTGAAGTTTGATGTTTGTATCTACTGTCTACAATAAATTCTTAGTAAGAGATTAATATAAGGAAACCCTAGATTTGAAATGATGGAATGATAACTTGATTATTATTCATGTTTTAGTTTGATGAAATCTAGGGTTTGTAACAAAACCCTAGTAGAGTTTAACATGAAATTCTAGAGCATAATATTAAAGTCCTTGATGTAAAATACCATGATTGGATCGCTAACTTAATTTAGTAGTTGATATCTAAGATGGTTGAATCTAGGGTTTGTGACAAAACCCTAGGAAGTTGTTAAAGTCCAAAATATAAAAGATGTAACCCTTGCTGATTATGAACCTAACTAGGTTTAGGTTTTTGATGTCTAAAGCTTGATTGTAATGACATGATAACCCTATTTTGATATAGTTGACTTCATGTTTATGTATATTTGTATTTGGTTGTACTTGCTATTTGAAGGTACATGATCTTAAAGATGTTGAAGATGTTCATAATTGAAGATAACTTGATAATAATGATGAGCATGATGAATGAAGGAAGCTATAAGAATGATGATGACATAAAATATGAATAGATAACCTTGTTGCCATGAGAAAGAATGATGTTCCTTTGGTTGGAGTTTCTCCTATGTTATGATAAAGAGCCTGTAAGAATGAAGCTGTTGATCTCCCTAAGTAATTGAGAGGGAGCTTGGATGAAAGGAAGTTATATATCCCTAGTTGAGAGGGAGATCATAATGGGAGAACTATAATAAATGTCTTGAAGAAAGAATAAAGATCATGGTTGAAGCATTACAGATAGATATTCGTGAGTAGTAAAGTTGTAAACAAGACTTGGATGTTTTGGAAGAAGTGCTAAAGCCGAGTTTGGTACTGCTATAGAAGTTAAAGAATAAAGCTTTCGACAAAGATGTGTTTGATAATATGATGATGGCCTAAGCAACATAAGTATATTTGATAACCTAGAAGGTTTGAGTTAACTTATATATACACTCTTGTGGATGACCAAATTATAGTCAAAGTGTCTCGTGAAGTTATAAGAAGGAATCAAGACCCTGAGCATAGGTGTGTTCGGAAGAAAGAATCTATAAAAGAAGTCGAGAACATGTGCATAGAACTGTCACCATATATGGAGTTAATTTACAAGCTTGTATCTATTCTATATAGTGGAATAAAGGCTGAATATTGGTAGTCCTGTAACACATATATACAAAGGACCAAGCCTATAAAGTGGAATAATGTTTGACTATAATACATGTTTATGTCAACATGAAGAGGAGTTTACAATAACTCTTCTTTGGAAGGCTTGTGGCGAAATTACAGTCAACAAAAAAAATCTCTATTGTGAGGATCTAACGAAAGGGCCATAAAAATCATTAAAAGGCGACCAAAATTCAATAATAGAAGCACAAGGATAAATCTATTTAAGAATTGCTCATTATAAAAGACCAATGGAGAATCTTATTGAAATAGTTATGAAATTGAACTAGAAAGAAACTACAAATTGCAATATTTCTGAAGGAAACCCTCTTACCTTAACATCTTATCATGACATCTTGAATATCCAACTTAAAGGATCAAGGTAAGTATTTTATAATGTATGTATAATCACTTTTCTTATAAATTTTGACTTAACTTCATTAAGGTTTTTTATTCTAGGATTTTTTAACCTTTTGATAAATGCTAAAATTCTCGTAATCTCTTATCCTATAACCCAAGCTTGTTATTTTAGAAAGAAATTGGAAATCCTAGGTTTTGTCAAGTAAATGTTGCAAGTACATAAAGAATTATTGATATTGTTTCACACTGCACGATAAGAGGGAGCTCTTCAAGAACCATTCATACTCTCAGGAAAGATAAGTATCATTTTTTTGATATATTTAGCTTATAATAAAATTTTTAGGGCACGAAGTCCTAAATATTTAAAAAGATCAAGGTGTTGAATCTTGGATATTTATAGTAGATCAGGGCGCAAAGTCCTCAATCTACTAAGGCATGAAGATGCATGTAATAGGGGTGTGGAATTCCTATCTTCGGAAGAAAAATACCACTCATGGGTAGCTCAGGGATGAATTTACTTAATAAAACCTCTTTTCTAACAATTATAGAGTGACTTTATAAAAATAGAAAGTAATGTCTAGCATCTCAAGCATGACTTTCAAAAAATAGCAAATAACCTTGCATAAATGAGTAATAAAGGGTAGTTGAAAGAAAATCACTTAACTTATCATTAATCAATCCTAATTGTTCAATCTCGACTTAATCCTAAATATTGTTAATATTATTACTATATTTTATGAGACTATGATATTATTATTAAAAGGGAATTATAAGTCACCTTTATCACCTCAATCACTTCACAACTCTCTCCTTCATGACTCTCATGGCTCTTTGTAACTCTCTCTTTTAATAATACATTACACTCTCTTTTAGGCCTCCTCCACTAAGTCGGCTTCAAGACAAACAAGTTGGCCTCACCAATGGAATTTGACCTCACAGATTCACTATATAAAGGAAACAAATCGACCTCATTTGGAATACACTCACTCAAGTTCAATCTACAATTTGTGGAAGAGAAGAAGTGCGAAATAGGGATAAGAAGAAGTAAAATAGCATAGACGAAGAAGAAACATTAAATGAAGAAGGAAGAACCTCATTTTTTCTCTCTAGTATCTCACG
The DNA here is from genome assembly GCA_000404065.3 of Pinus taeda. NCBI lineage: Eukaryota > Viridiplantae > Streptophyta > Pinopsida > Pinales > Pinaceae > Pinus > Pinus taeda. Next base: position 248,587 of record APFE030979683.1, read on the forward strand.
TGCGAAAAGTCGAAGCTGTAGGAGGGTCGAAATTGTAGGGTTGCAGAAGGGCCAAAATTTTGAAGTTGGGGGTCGAAATTATGACTTAAAGCTGGATTGAAGTGGTGTTGACTTTTGTGTTTGGTTCATCATCTTGGAAGGTAGACTTGGTGGAGGGGGAAGGTCATTTCATTTGGTCCATCTCAATTTGATTTACTAGTGGAATAGTTTGATTGGGTTTTCCCTTATAGAAGGGTTTTAGCCCTGACTAAGTGCCTATATCCAGTGTCGTTGATCTTCATGTTTTGATCTGATAATTGCCCGATGAAAAGAAGATAGGAGAAGAACATAAATAAAGTTAATAAGGCAACAATAATATCACAAGTAATTATCAACATAAGATAATATTTTTGCCTTTCTGATTTTCTAACATGGTTTCAGAGCTAAGGTGAAGGAGGAAAAAATAGGCAGCTTGAAGGTCTATTGAAAGAATGGTTAATCATTAAGGAAAGGATCATATAAGAAGAAAATCCTTCTATCTATATAAAGTGAATGCGATATTATAAATTCTATGGAAACATCAATGAAGACAAAAAATAAGTTAGAAGGAGCCTCCATTTACAGGGCATGGAAGAAGAGGATGGATCTTATTCTTTCTAAGCACAAAGTTTTGGATTTTTCTCAAGGAAAAGTTAAGAAATCTACAGATGATGCAAGAAAGGAAAAGTACATGAAAAATGACGTCTTGGCTGTGAATATGATAGTATATGGAGTGAAGGGAAATCTAATCCCATACATATCTAATATAGACTCTACACAAGAAATGTAAAAAGAGCTATCCAAGTTGTTTACCATAAAAAAGATTGGTCATATGGCTAGTCTCATGAAAGAACTAAGAAAAATAAATATGAAAAGAGATGATATTGTGTCATCATATTTTGTAAGGATCTCTAGAATAAGAGATGAACTCCAAGCTATTGATGAAATTGTACCAAATAAAGAACTCGTAATTGATGTACTGCTAGGTCTACCAAAATCTTGAAGCTCTTTTGCATCAAGAATTAATACTAGGAAAGATACACCAACCTTTGAACAAATGTGGAATGCTTGCAGGCAAGAAGAAGCCTACATCTCATTAGTAAGTAACAAGAAGGAGGATGAATAAAACAACACTTCAAATGCCTACTATGCTCATAACAAGAAAGGGAGCATACAAGAAGTTCAAAGGACTAAAAAATAAAATTGATCTATCAAATATTGAATGCTACAATTGCCATAACATGGGACACTACAAAAGTTAATGTCCTAAGAATCCAAGAAATAAATGTTGAAGAATCTAGGGCAAAGTAGTGTAATGCGATTCTTCGTTACTTGATAACAATTTGTGGAGTATTTTTATTTTTCCTTATTATCTTATTATTCTTAGTAAGAGATTAATATAAGGAAACCCTAGATATGAAATGATAGAATGATAACTTGATTATTATTCATGTTTTAGTTTGATGAAATCTAGGGTTTGTAACAAAACCCTAGTAGAGTTTAACATGAAATTCTAGAGCATAATATTGAATCCCTTGATGTAAAATGCTATGATTGGATTGCTAACTTGATTTAGTTGTTGATATATAAGATGGTGGAATATAGGGTTTGTGACAAAACCCTAGGAAGTTGTTAAAGTCCAGAATATAACAGATGTAGCCCTTGTTGATTATGAACCTAACTAGGTTTAGGTTTTTGATGTCTAAATCTTGATTGTTTTGATGCTTCCATTGTAATGACATGATAACCCTATTTTGATATAGTTGAATTCATGCTTTTGTATATTTGTATTTGGTCATACTTGTTATTTGTAGGTACATAATCTTCAAGATGTTTATAATTGAAGATAACTTGATAATAATGATGAGCATGATGAATGAAGGAAGTTGTAAGAATGATTACGACATAAAAGATGAATATATAACCTTGTTTCCAAGATAAAGAATGATGTTTCTTTGGTTGACGTTTCTATGATGTTATGATAAACAACCTGTAAGAATGAATTTGTTGATCTCCCTAAGTAATTGAGAGGGAGCTTGGATGAAAGGAAGTGTATATTTCCTAGTCGAGAGGGAGGGCATAACCTGAAAACTACAATAAAGGCCTTGAAGAAATAATAAATATCATGGTTGAAGCATTACGAATAGATATTTGTGAGTGGTCAATTTGTAAACAAGACTTGTGTATTATGGAAGAAATGCTAAAGCCGAGTTTGGTACTGCTATAGAAGTTAAAGAAGAAAGCTTCTGACAGAGATGTGTTTGATAATATGATGATGATTTAAGAAACATAAGTATATTTGAGAACCCTAAAGTTTTGAGTTTATATATATATGATTTATTTTATAGGGAGAGATGTAAGCATCTGAGGCTGAGTGCCTGTTTCTTGGAAGGACATTTGACTAGCCTATGTGTTGATGTCCTGTTGTGCCCTACAACAACCCCCCATTTCATATCACTAAAATTCCAAAAAATTATATTGTGAAATGGGTCCCTTTTTAATTTTTCTTTTTAAATTGGTATCAATTTAAGGTTCTATTTCGCAAAGAGGCTTTTTAATAAAACCATTCAAAAAACCCCGATAGAAAACAATTTACTTTCGTCATTGCGATAAAGCGATCGCAAGATCGCATATCGCAATGACAAAGAAAATATAATGTAAGGGACATATTGGTTTTCGCCGATGCGAAATCGCTATCAGATATCGGCAAAGCATAAAATGACACAAGTAATGATCTTTGCTACCATGCGATGCGAAATCGGAAATCGGCAATCGGCGATAACATCTAAAGCGCAGCTAACCTTCTCCTCATCCAATGCGATGCGATATCGCTATCGGCAATCGGTGATTCACCATGCCCTCATCCTAAGCGGTACTACCAGCGATACCCGATGCGATGCGATATCGGATATCGGCGATCGGGGATTCCAAGCAAAACCAATGCAGTAATTCAAACATTTCCCCGATGCCCGATTTCGCAAAAGGTAAATCGCACATTTCTCAAGGTAACAGTCATAAAGGCAGTTTGATTTGATTTATTCGTAATTAAGGCCATATCCTTTGGAAAAGCTGCTCATCCGTGTTCAAACCGCCAAATAGCCCTCAACATGCTTCAAATAAATCATTTATCCATTAATCAAAGCAATTGTAATTAATAAGACTGACAGGCCGTAATGATCATTTAATAAGAAAACAGGCTTGAGGCCATCCACGTATTTGCTCCTAAGGCCACCTTAAGTTGATTAATTACTGTGAATGCGCCAAGATATATATGTACTTCATTCTGTTTGATTGATGATATCGTTGCATGTGTTGCGCTTATCTTTCACTCTGCGCAGAATTATTTCACGGAAACAGAAGAAAGAGGAATGGGAAAGAAATCCAAGAAGACTACAATGCCTACTGCTCCGCCAGCCGCAGGGCTAACTGTCGCTGATCCAACCGGGAAGAACAAAGGACTAATATCAGATACAACATGCCTAGGACTCCCCAAGACCACTTGGCAGGGGATCTATAATTTGATTGAGGCCGAAGGGCCAATGGTGACAAAAGTGGAGATTTTATGCGACAATACCAGCAAGTCCGATGCCAATCTAAAAGACTTGGCTGATTCCTTCCTACACAAAATAGCAGCCCGAGAACAGGTTCTTCCTTACACAGATGTGGTAAGGTGGGCACTCCAAGAACTCCCAATTGTTGATAGACTGTTTGAATCTACGGATGGGAGAGTTTTCGGCTCGTTTCGAGACGAAGACCTACGGTTAATGTATCACTTGCTACGAGAAGAGAAGAAGTATAATGCTGAGTTTTTGGAGAAGTTTCGAGAAGAAAACGAGACCGAGTCTGAACCTATTCGAGACTGGAGACATAATCCAGCAAAACACAAGCACGAGACCTCGGGTAAGTACTCAGTTGACTCCCTGTGTTCACCTTACTGTTATGCTGGAGTTTTGATGTGTAGGCTATGGGGAATGCATGACTCTGCCAATATCACCATAGAAATGGTTCCCCTAATAGAGGCATCATGCAGTGGGGAAATCATGGACTGGGCGGATATATTGTCCGACAAGTTAGCCAAAGCCATTCTTGACTTCAGGTCTGACTATCGTGTCACAGAAAGGGTTATTCCGCCATTTTACTATAGTGCATATATTATGGATGTGTTGTGTTTTAATTCTGAATTTCCTGTACTGGGATGGAGGTGGACGTCGCAAGACCCCACACCCATTCACATATATCATCGAAAACTTTGGAAGACTAGTTATAAGCACCACCTGTACCAAATCTGCAACGGTTTTATGTTACCAATTCATTATTTAATTTTTAATAAGCCTGCCCCTAAAATGTCTGAGCAAGCAGCTGTAGATTTGACTGCAGTAGCGAGTTGGTGTGGGAGGGAGAAATTCACTTATATCAGAGTTTTTGGCAGCCAGGCTAAACCACATGTGTTACCACTCTACATCCCTGATAAGTTACTTGCTAGGGAGGTAGCCTATCAAATCAGCGCTGAAGGGGTTACCCAAACCCTGAAAAGGGCTAAAAAGCATGTTTGGCCTTCTTTTCCACTGAGAATTGGAATGTATACACTGCATGACATCAAGCATGCAGAGAAGGAAGCCGGGAAAATAAATTTTCTCACTCTGGCTACCCTGCCAAGGAGGCAATACGATCCAAGGAAAATCGCTTACAATGCGCTCGACCAAGCCAAATTGGCCAAGGTCGAGCACAAAGAAGACAAATTCGAGGACTTATTTGTAGCAGCCGAATCATTGTATCAAGTCAAGTCGCTTGCCCGAAATGTTTATAACGACGAAGGGCTAGTTGAGTTTAACAAAATCAGAGAACAGAGGTTGCAAACTCTGCCTCTAGACCTATTAGCAACTGTACCGACAGGCACCAAGTCAAGCGAGTCTAAACAGTGACATAATACACCACCTCCTACTACATCAACACAGCAGGAGGAGATGCATAGCCAAAGGCAGGAGCTAACTCAGGAAAATGCACACCAACAAAAAGAAACCCAAACAAAGACCCAAGAGGAGAGCAGCTCTAAAGGTAACCAGGATCCATTAGTTGATCCGAACTTGCTCCAACAATGGAATCAATTCAGTACGATCATCAATAACTTAGAGTGCTCAAATGATGGTGAGGTTTCAAAGGAAGGCGATACACAGGAAGCGACATCGAAACCAGTTTCAGGTGAAACCAGTGGCATACCCAAAACAAAAGGATTAGAGATAATTCCTAAAGATCCGACGGGGGAGATCGTTTTGCAAATTGAAGAAATCCCCCCTTTAGATATATTTTACAGCCCCAAGCATAAAGCCGTCGTAAAGCGACAGAGGAAAAGGAGAAGAACTGATCAATCTTCCCCACTCCCTAAATCAACAGTAAAGGGAAATGTAGTATGGAAAGAGAAATTCAACCCCTCCGATGACTTAACCAGGCTATCACAGTTCGCCGGAGCATATTCGGCGGCGACTATTGATAAAGCAACGGAGGTGAGCAATTTGTTAAAAGCAAAGGATCAAGATATCTCTTCTCTACAGGCAAGATTATCAGAAGTCCAGCAGAGGGCAGAACAGGCCGAAAAAGAATTGCTAGCACAGCAACAAAACAATAACCAGCTAGTCAAGCAATTACAAGAGCAAAAACAGAGGATAGATGAAGGTGCGGTGCAAAGACAGAAGGAGCTATCAGTGGCACTGGAGCAGTTAAGAATATCGACTGAGGGAGAAATAAAATCAAAAGACGAACAAATCGCTCAATTGACCACTCAAATTGAGCAAATGAAAAATCTCCCTAAGATAGATGAATTTAAAGTAGAAGCGCTCCAGCTAAATAAAGGATTGATTAATCAGGTTAAGCTGTTATGTCAACATCTCATACGAGCAGAACCATTGTGCGAATTTTCAGCATCTATAAGCGAAAAGGTAGAAAACGCAAGGGCCGACTTGGATCAGGCAGAAGAAACATTGACAGACTTTATAGAATGGCAGGATTTAGATGTAGGTCGGGCAGCCAATCTACCAAGAATTTTAGAATCACACAAAGAAATATTGTTCACAGAGTGGCAATCACAATTGATGAAAGCAGAAAGAGCGACTTCCAGATGCAGGACAATCAGTGGAAATTTAATTGAATTAGTAAATAATACATTGTATTTATCTAACACAATTTCCCAATGCACTCCAGGTCAATTAACAACAGCAAATATATTGGAGCATTCATGTTATCCGGACTTGGAGAAAAGCGCAAGATTGATCGCTGGAGTCAACAGTCTGACATGGGATGCATATTGGTTCTTTTTAATCAAACCATACAGCCAAAGAGCCGTCTTGAAGTGCCTAACCGATGTTGTCGGTTATATGATACCTGACATCCAGGATGCCACCTTCGCCGCCCAATTCAGTTCACGCCTGAACAAACCGCCAGAAGTAGAACCGATGCTCGCGATAAGTCAGCTAAGGTTTAAGGGCAAGCAACCTGAGGCATGACTCATTTCACCAACTTCCAGATCACCCCTGAGAAGTAGACCAGATTTATTGATACCAATTTAGTAGGATTTTGTTTCATAGATCTTTTTAGTTTAGTAGTATATAAAGACCCTTTCATGCATTTAGAAAGGGTCATAAAAGTTTTGTACATGACTTAAACCCTGAAGCTGCACTATTGTACTTCAGGGATATTATTTTATGAAACTTGACCAATTATTCCGAATTTGATGAGGAAGGATTTTATGCAAGTGTGCACTATTGTCATTGTTTGAATGCATTTCTGTGTTGAAGAAGGAATTTTGAATAGCGATTGATATTTCGGATCGACCTACAGCTCACATGGTACTATTATCTGCGTCTATATTCTTTTTCGTTATATGAATTGTTATTTAAATCGCTCTTGCTATTATCGCTTATATATATATATGTGTGTGTGTTTTCCATAGCATTCTTTATGCATTCCACTATTGGTTGTTTATCGTATGCTCTTCTTTCAGACGTATATATGTATCGATGATATGAACAGTGAATGTAGTAATCTGTATGCACCGCTTCATTGTGACTATTCATGTGAAGCAATCTTTGAATGATTGAACATCCTTTATTTATTTCGTAGAGTCATCTATATGCCTGATAAATAGATAAAGATTATTTAACGCTACATTCTGAATGAATAAATTGTTCCCGGGATTAGTATTAGTTTCCCTACTTTTGTCAATAGAATAAGTCATTCGCCTATCATTCAAGCAATTAATTGATCACCCATCCATCCCTTTTATTTCATTATCGGGAAACTGGTCCCATTATCTCCAGTCGGAGCCACCATTCCAAACGGAAAAGGAGCTGTACTAAGGTTCGGACCGGGTGGTTATCCCCGATGTTGTGACAACGATTTCTGAGGCCTGAACATTTCTAGCGCTAGAAGGAGGGCCTACGCTATGAATGGCGAGTAAGAAAACACCTACAAACCATTCAAAGAGCAACTCACCCTCCAGCTCTCCTCGAATATCTCGTTCACATTCTGAATTTCCAGTATCCAGACGAGACGAAGAGGAATCAACCACTACTACTCAATTACATCATACTTCAGAACACTTAAGCCCGGAGTCCCCTGAAGTCCAATCCATCATCCAGAAACTTCAAGGCTTCTCGATATCCCCTCCTAGATCTGAAGTATCACAAGGTAGTCACACTTCGCAATTTCATTTACCTCCTCATCTTACCAAACTCCAAAGTGAAAAGCTAGGTATTGAGCCACCT
>APFE030979683.1:271278-289553 GCA_000404065.3 Pinus taeda
ACTATTGGTTGTTTATCGTATGCTCTTCTTTCAGACGTATATATGTATCGATGATATGAACAGTGAATGTAGTAATCTGTATGCATCGCTTCATTGTGACTATTCATGTGAAGCAATCTTCGAATGATTGAACATCCTTTATTTATTTCGTAGAGTCATCTATATGCCTGATAAATAGATAAAGATTATTTAACGCTACATTCTGAATGAATAAGTTGTTCCTAGGATTAGTATTAGTTTCCCTACTTTTGTCAATAGAATAAGTCATTCGCCTATCATTTAAGCAATTTATTCATCACCCATCCATCCCTTTTATTTCATTATCAGGAAACTGGTCCCGTTATCTCCAGTCGGAGCCACCATTCCAAACGGAAAAGGAGCTGTAGTAAGGTTTGGACCGGGTGGTTATCCTCGATGTTGTGGCAACAATTTCCGAGGCCTCAACATGTCCTGATCCTAAAGTAGGGAGAGCGTTCTTGGTCTTGGAGCTTCGACCTGGATACACACCTAGATCCCTGGATTGGTGTTCGAGTTGAAACCTGATGGTACCTAGGGTGAATGAAGCTTGGAACACACCTTAGTCCCACTTGGTTAGATACCTTGGTCAAGTATCTAATTCGAAATCACTACGGTGTTGTACGACTCTTTGTTTGTGTATATCATATCATTTTGAGTTTGTCCTTATAGCCATATGTATATGTATATAAATTAGAATACCTCCCTAGTTAAGGGGGAGTGTTGAAGAATGTAACTAGCGCCAGTCTTCATAATTGTATTTGAGTCATGATGTAATGTATTTGTCAAAAGAAAAGAAGAAAAAAGAATTTTTTTATTAAAGAAATATTGACTTATTAAAGCATGGGTTTCATGCTTGGGTCAAGGGTCAACAGGTCAAAACAACCATTGTGTGATCTTGGGTTTATATCTTGATTTAAGGTCATAGTCATGGTGTAAAAGGCCCTTCGTGGGCACCTTAAGTCAAAGAAGAAAAAACATTTTATGTCAAAAAAGAACTCCTCCACCAAGTCAGCTCCCTCTCCTACATGACAACCTACCTCTCATACAAGTTAGCCTCAAAATAGCCTCATTCTACTATATATACACAAGCAACTTGACCTATTGTGATACACTACCAACCATATATTCTATTTTCAATTTGAATTAAGGAATGTAATGCGAAGGCCTAGAAACAGGAGAGCCAATTCAAGCGAAGAAGGGAAGTCAGTCAAGCTATGGAGAACTGAAATTTTGATGTTTCTCTGTCACACATGTGATCTTGAAGCTGGTTACAGGTGCCGCTGATAAGAGATTGAGTGGCAGGAAAGAAGAAAACAAGAATCTAGATGATTATTTGTGCTAAGGGTTGACTTGGTGGATGGAGTGAGTCTGTGTCTTTGGTCAAAAGGTCTAGAATGTCTCAACTTGATTTGAATATACTAAAAGAAAGAGTTTGACTGGGTTTTCCCCTTCATAGTGGTTTTTCCCTGGCATTGTGCCTACATCTTGTGTTCCTTATTGTGTTCGTGATCTTCATTGTTTCACATTTATCTTGACGAAAATAATATAATAACGTGAAAGAAGAACTAATCACAAGAAAATGTCAAAGTATAAGAGAAATCAAGCTAAAGAATCTAAAATACATGATGCCTTAGATTTCTCAATATTGTGCACCTATATTTTAGATCTTGAAAGCATATCTTTTGTTTAGTGGACCATGTAGATGGTATAAACCACACATTCCTTGTACATATAATCTTCATTGGCCTAAAGGTGTCACATGGTTTCTATTATATCAAGGATGGTTATCAAAGGCCTACACATTATAAAAGGATGAACATGGTCCTAAGATGTAGGTGTTCACCAATGTATCTTATCCTAAAAAGAGATTAATTGTGGCTCATAAACTATGCAAATTATCTAAATTAATTACCACACGAGACTTTTCAAGGTGATATTTAGGAAATAGGTGACATATAGCTTACATTACAAGGGTTAGTGCACCAAGGATGGTTCTTATGACCATTGATTTTTGCTAATTTGTGATGAGAAATTAGATGTTGCATAACCTTGTTTTGTTTTTGAGTAGTAATGATAGCTGTAGGTATGATGCTGCAAAATGATATGACTTACAACATAATGTTATATCCTACTAAAAAACACTTTACAATTTCTTATAAAACACTACAACTAGTTGAAAATGTACTTAAAAACCATCAGTTAAGTTGTTGCAAAGCCATAAGAGAGAAATATGGAACCTTGCATGGCACTATAAATCCAACCACAATATTGTGGAGCATGCAAGTTTGAATCATTTTGGCATGTAGTTATTTAGATATTTAGTAGTAGCATCATTACAAGGTTTTACTTAGTTAGGATGATCATGGTTGGTGCCATGCACATTGTTCGAGTAGCAACACCAATATCATAGGGCATAAAGTAGGCCTTTAATTCTCATAGTTGATGCACACAATTGAAAATACCACATTATATTCCTTGTAAAGAAAATATTTGGCCTATAAGTATTGTACGTGTGCCATTAAAACATTTCACACATTGAGGACGCCTTTTTGAGATCTTATCATAGTGTAAGGGGAACAAGAATGTCTTAGGGGCAGAAACATTATTTTCTAGATCATGGGCCATGCACATAATCCAAAATTACCACATATACCCTAAGCAACATATGACACCATTATAAGTGTTTTCACACCATGATGGTTTTTAGAGCCCTAAACATGATTTGAGAAGAAACATCAATATATAATGGTCTTTTAATTCTCATGGACCATGGACATTGTCCAAAAACGATCACATATTCCATATAGGGAGAATATTTGACCTACAAGTGTTGCATGGCTTCCATTGCATCAAGGATGGTTATTGAGACCCTAAAGATCATTCAAATATGAAAATGGAAATAACTAGGATCATATTAGGTCCTAAAAAATGATTTTGTGGCTCATAAACAATGCAGATGGTACATATTAACTCCATATGCCTTGTAAAGGGAATATTTGACACCATATAGGTGTTGAATTCTTTCCATTTCATTGAGGATGGTTATCAAGGCCTTGCCTAACATTATATGACATTGGAAATAAAGTTAAGATGCTAATGTGGTACACTAGCATCTCCTATCCTAAAGGAAGATTAGTTATAGCTCATGGATCATGAAAAAAATCTAAATCTACTATATGACACTTATAAATTGAGTCTTTGGGATATAGGTGTCATATATGTTCCATTTTAACATTTGTAGATCAAGATTGATCCTTAGGGTCATGGAGTTTCACTAATTTTGGATGAGAAATGACTTATTAACTAGGGAACTTGTTAAATTAGTTTTTGAGTACAAATATCAATTATAGGAATGTTGTTATAGAAAACTATAACGTACTGCAAAAGAATGTAACATAGTGAAGAGAACTCTATAGTTTGCTACAAATCGCAACCAAATGCAAAAGTCTACACATTATAGTTGGGGCATACCAATTGATGAAAATCATGTGTTGCAAAACCCTCAATCAGGGTGTTGTAGAACCATAAGAAGGCACCATGGATATTTTGCAATATATATGCTACAAAAAAAATCATATTTACTATTGAACACGGTGACCACTCGTGTCAATAATTTTAAGCCATCAACTATGAGATACAATAATCAATACAAGGACAAAATGTAGTATTTAGTCAAAACAAACCATCATTATTTTTAGGTTCATAATCTTCATCACTCTAATATGCATCTAATTTGTATTTTTACATGTAAAATGCATTTGCTTCATCTACACCCTTAACAATTTCCACATGCATTAAATCTTTAGTTCCGGTTAAACAATAGGAATAGAAGTCATATAATTGAATATTATAGCCTCATGTTCACCATCTTCTTCCATTATTATATCTTGCAATGAATAAACATATAGTTCAGCATCCATTATGTCAAACATCCACTGATCTTCATTTTGAATCAACATTGGTTTGAATATCATCAGACCATACACACTTTTTAATTGCATCTTCAATTAAATATACTTATTTAATTTCCAATATTGTTCCTTTCCATACATGCTTTGATAATCAAAAGTAAAGCATCCCAATTGCATTCATGGGACTTTAAACGTCTTAACCATTTTGTATTGGTTCTATAACTCATATACTTGCATATCCATTAGTAAATAGTGTCTGAAACATCATGCTTATAAATTGTTCACATCATAAGGAGAATGAATGAGTTAGAATAAATATTCTATTACCAATTGCTTTGAACCAAATATTTTTACAAATATTTAGTTTTTAAAACTCATATTACAAAATTAGTATTTATTTCAGCTGAAGAATCTCTAAAATTAATACCCATAAAAATCTCTAAAATTACAAAAAAAATTCATTTTTTTTTTAAGAACACATAAAATCAATTATCTACCTGATAAGTAAATCTTTAAAATAAACAAATTGTAAAAAGTATAAAAACTTTTTATATTATTAATCGAAATATATATCTAATCTTTCATCCTTAATAATAATATTTTTTTTAATTACATATTATATATATAAACAATGTAAATAAAATTACTCACTTATTATTTCTTATCTCTAACCCTACTGACTCTTTTCCTTACCATGATGATCCATTAAAAAAAAAGTGTTAATAAAATATATAATTTTTCAAAAAATTTTAACTAAAAAAATTCCAAACAATATCAGTATAATATTATATATCAGTATAGTATTATATCCATAGGTGCATGATAATATGCCTTAGGAAAGGAGATAATTTATTATAACTAACAATGCAAATTTTAAAGTGATCTTGAATACCTTGAACATTGACACATTGTCGTAATTCTATCGACTTGCCAAACTGGTCAAAATTCTACTGCCTTACCAAATTAAGTCTCCAAATTCTTCAGTTATATTTAAAGTCACACTATTTCTTGGTATTAATCCATTATAATGTGAAGAAATATAGCTTGGTTATCGACCCATTTTTTTAAGGTAGCCAAGTTGACCCATTAGCAGTTTCATTTAAAATGAGTTAACACTATAACTGTCCCACATTATAGTACTATAATTGTAATTTCTTTTTTAAAAGTTGTGTTACTCTATATATACATATAATTTATTTTAGATATTTGAAAATGAAAGTTATAAATTGATGAAAAAATCTTTCATGTCATATAATTTTGTGTTTTCAATATAAGTGTGTTAAACTAATTTTTTTTTTTATGTCACAAATATTATATGGAATTTTACAATTTCCCTTAATCTTATATTGTCACCATGGCATTCCCTTCATGCGATTGCATATAAAATGACACCCATTTTCTAATCTTCAATGTCTTTAGCACCATTATAATTTAAATATGTCTAACATTCTATATTGATTCATATTTATTCATATTTTATATAATAATGAATAAAATATTTTATTAAATTAATTATAATAAATTAAATTATTTTAAATCATTCTTATAAATCAAATTAAAGTTTAGAAACATTACTTCTAATCTTCAATGTCTTTACCACCATTATAATCTAAATATGCTTAACATTCTATATCAATTCAAATATGTTGATTCATATTTGATATTTTATCATGAATAGAAAATATTTTATAAAATAACTATAATAAATTAAATAATTTAAAATCATTCTATAATCAAATTAAGGTTGAGAAACATCACTTTTTAATTTCACAATTTTTTAAATATTTTCATATCATTAATCAAATTCTCTAAGTGCGCATTAGATAATAGATATGTCACATATTGATCTATATTGATAAATTGGTTACATAGTTTGAGTTCCAAAATTTGAGGGTTTGGTTTCTTTGGAAAACTAGTAGATCATTATCAATTCTTCAATAATCTAAATACTTTTAGAAATTAGATTATCAACTTGATGTTTTGAATCTTTTGAATGTTGTGAGCAATTAACTATTGGATTTTCTACCTGAGTTATAAAGACAATTAAACCTTTAAATATTGCATCCATATATTTTTATGGAAGATGCATTTATGTGATGTTGGTAATCTTGCGCTTATTATTATATATATATATATATTTATTTTGACGAGATAATTATCACATTAGAATTAAGGTATGAAATTTGTGTAAGTTTAATAATATACATTATTCTTCTTTTCCACTAGGTTTCATAAAAAAATATAGAGTATTTGTAAGGTGCATACACAAAGACTCAATAAGTCTAAATTTTCATATTTCTACAATAATAATGGATTTTCACCAAATGCATTCAATATTTTGAATTAGAGTCTAAAATTTGTATATGTTACATAAGAAATATTCCTTTATATTTTCTCAAAATTTATAAAAAATTATGAGTTTTATGGGTGTGCCTAATTCATAGATAGAATGTAGGAAAGAATGTGCAACAACAAACTCATAATTCCTTCCACATGTTTATTTTGTTATTTGAATTTGAATACTCAAACCACAAAAGGCTAGGTTGTGTTTGAAAGTTAAAGAAGAGACTACTAACTATCTAATAAATAATTAATGCTTTGATTACTTAAATAAATGAAAGGATTACAAATTAAATAGTCACGATCTCATAATTTAATATTTGGGAGATTGATGAAATAAAAGACTTTGACTCTACAATGATTTGGTGTTTTGTAGTTGATGGTAATGTCATGTGATCTAGAGACCTATGTATAAGTTTTGTGAATGTAATAATGATTGAAATATTTTGCATTGATATCAATAATATTCTATACAATTAGTTGTGAATTATTCTATCTATTGAATATTTATTCCATGTTGCTATGTATTGAATTACATTCTCTATTGAGTGTGTGTTTTGTTTCTTTTGTGTAATTCTAAAATGTAGCCCCCGAAAGTTGCATAAAGTGATATAAGAGGAATATTGTGGTCTTTATAGAGTACAAGTGTGTCCTTGAAAAGTGGCTACATGTGGCCTCTACAAATGAAAGTCCACTACAAGAGATTGCTGGTGTGAGTGGTTATGTAGTAGAAAAAATGAAAGCTGATAGTTTGTGAATAATAACAAGAGTTACTGGCGTGAGGACAAAGCACCTCTCAAAGCACAAATGAGTGTTTTAATGGATTTATGACTGAAGAAACATATAATTAGGAAGAATGACATAAAAGTGAATACTACATCGAATGCAAATGGGTTTGAAGAGAAGAAATCCTTATGAAATAAGACATATTGAAGAAGATGACAAAAACATGAGTGAGATCAAGGAAGCGATGACCATTGTAGAAGTCTTGGAGAATATTCCTTAAAAGAACATTTTTAGAGAAGATAAGAGATTTGAGAAATAGTTGATTAAAGTAATGCAACAAAAGTTTGAGGCTTTAGTAAAAACTTGTGACACCCCTACTATGACCCCTATGTTGTATTGATAGATATTTATATTAGGTTGGTGAGCTAGGTTGTGTTGGGTCTACGTGCTAATGTTCATGTATTTTTTTGGGGCTTGCGTGTTTATGTTTATATGTTTTGAGGCTAGAGAGCCTACATGATTAAGGAAAACAAGTTGAACAATGTAATATGTAAATCAAACCCATGTTAATAAAATGCTTCATTGTTATAGACCAATTTGGACACAATATATGGGGAGATAAGACTCCATAAGAGGGAAAGGTGAGGGGATAGAACCATGGCATGGTTCCTAAGACGTTAAAATAATATATATTGCAAAAGTGAATTCATGAATATATCCCAAAGTTATGAAGACATGACTTAATCCTAGGTCTAAAAGTGAGGGGAAAGTGGTCAATGTGAGTTCCTGAGTCCTAGGGGTAAATTCCTCATGCAACCCTTGGTGGAAATATCACATGCATACAAAATTCATGTTCCCATGATTCTCTCTTTCATTCCTTGATCATTTTACCATCATTGCTCTTTGGTACTTGGTTAGTTGATCCCTGGTTCATTTTTGGCTCGTCCTAGTTCATGATACAACCTTGATGGTAAGTGAGATTGGGTAGCTACTTAATTCCACGACATGGTAAAATGTATTGAATTCCTTGGTTGAATCTTATGATCAATTCTCCTTGCTTGTCTTAGGTAAGGCTGGAACATGGAGGGGGAATTGGTTCGGTAGAATTTCTCAATGTGAGGCTTGAGGGGGATCTTGGAAGACTCCTATGGGAAACTAGAACTCTCAAAGCTATAATAATTTGAGACTTCCTTGTTGGTCTATTACAGAGGCCCTAGAAGTTTAGGGGCACAACTTGATGGACTACAAAGGAAGAGAAGGGGTACATTATCTAGGGTTGTGTATACTGGGGGATGCAAGACTATAGTTAGAGAGACTAACGAAGTTGGTGCTCGACTGAGTACTTTTTTGGTGCTAACTGTGTGACCATATTTTCCTCTAGGTGATCCTTTTCCCTTGTGGAGTTACAACGCTAGCTCTAGGGTGACCCACTATTGAGAGATTTAGGGTATTGTGGTTTATGGCTAGGTGGAATGTCTATGGTTTGCATCCAGTTGGTGGATAATTGCAATGATAATCATTCTTGTGTTTCATGTGCTGCTTATTGGATGTAATTAACTTTTTAATTATGTTGTTAATTCAATAATTATGCTGCACATAAGTCCTATATGTGCCTTCATGATTATGCATTGTTCTACATGTTGTCAGACTTGCATATTTATACCATATCCATAACATGGTTATTAGTAGGAAATTGGCTATGTATACTATTGTACCTATTTCCCGTAGGCAGTCCTTGGCTGCAAAAACTATGCCAGGAAACCAAATCAACTAGTCTTTAGGCTCAAGTTGGCCCTTGAACCAGAGGGGGCCCCCTCAATTGTTTCGAGGCTTTGTTTAACGTTGTTCACTTGTCATTGAACAACATCCTTTGAAGCACAATGGCCAAATTTATGGTTTTAATTGGGGGTGGTTGGCGATCAATGACAATCCCTATTCATATTAAATGCCTCTCTCACAGGGTCCCTTCTGAACGTGTCAACTTCCACCTGATAGAATGACTTGATTTGTATAAAAATTTGGCAGAAGAATGTAAGGAGATTCCTAAAACAATATATAGACTAAATATCCCCTAAACTGTTACAATAATCCTCCAATGAAATTCTGAATTGTATATTAAAAATAAATGATATTTCCTTATTAGTTGCAGGGAATTTGGAACTGTTGCAAGTATCTGCCTTGAAATCTGGAGTTGGTTGAATGAATGCTGAAAATCTGCAGAATGATCCTCAATCTGTTGATCTTTTGATGTTTTGAATGCTGATATCTCCATGCCTTTAAAATCTAGAGCTGCTGTTTCTGCTATTTTCCTTTCAATTGATATTTCTATGCCTTGAAATCTGGGGTTTGTGAAGTTGTTGCTGAAGATTTGTTTGGAATGCATTTATGTCACTTTTTGACAATGCTTCACTAATTTCAAAATCATAAATGTTTTCAAATATTCCGTGAATAAATTTGGCATTTTCATGAATTTACTAAATAAGTTCAGAAATTATCTCCTCAAATAATAAATTTATGGATAAATTCATCAACTTATTTGTGTGGTGTTGTAAATCCATGCCTTGTTTCTCCTTCCTTGTATAAACTCATTTACTTTCACACTGTAAATTTCCTTTCTGTGAAATTCATTTACAGATTCAAAAAACCATATGTGGTTTTGTAAATCCATGTCTTGTTCTTTGTAGTTGGTAGAGTATTTTACTTTGCTCCTTTACTTTCACCTCAACCCGATTTCACACTTGTAACTTGATTTCACCATGTCTGTAAATTATTCTTACTTCTGTAACTCTGACTTCAATTTCACATGTACTGACGTAAATATTTTTTTTCTCTCTTGTACATTAATTTTATCAATATATGATTGCAAAGCCTCCCTTTATTCATTTTCATGCACCAAGAATTTATTTTACTTGTAGTTGTAACACATTAACTTGTAATTCCATTTTACCCACTTTTCCTTCCATCATGAAATACATTTATTTCATAATAGTATTCCCGCCATATAAAATTCTAATTAATACTGGGTATGGTTTTTGGGCCCCCTCCTTAGTGGTAAATGGTTTTGTATTTTAAGTCCTGAATAACTAGGGGTGGGGGTTGGCAGTTTCGGAGGGCGGTTTCTAAAACTGTCGACTTCGGATCCCCCTATGTTAATGGGAAATGGCCAAGGGGGGTCCGAAATCACTTTTTAAACGTTAGATTAAATTACCCATATCTCGAGAAATGAAAGATAAGGTGAGTTTAACAAGTTAAGTTCGGGGTGGGCCATAGGCTTTGACCTTTAGCTTTGAGTGCGCTTATGATTTTAGCTTATGATTAGGATTACATTTTATTTTTATAATATTAATTTTAATTTTATAATAATATTTTCATAAAAATATAATTTATTTTATAAAAAATAAAAATAAATTTAAAATTAAAATTATTATATATAAAAAATAAATAAATCATTCAAAAGCATAAAATTTATATATACCCTCAGTATTTAACTCAGAAGGAAATGACACTTTCACACTGAAAAATTTTAATTTTCAGTGTGCCGAAATATGTTAAAGAGGAGTAGGTGAGTATAAAATCATGAACATGTTAGTAGGTGAGTATAAAATCATGAAAATGTTCAATGTAAAGTCAAGCAATAGTCGGTAGATTTATAGTAGACTAGTGGTGTTTGTCAACCAATGGGCTAAACCAACTTTTGAAAAGAAATTGTAAAGGACAAATTTGGTATCAAAATAAGGAGAAATGGGAAATTGCATTATCAAGGTGCCTCACACTCTCAAAGGTGGAAAGAGGGTGGTGAATACACTACAAAGTGGAATTAGATCTCAATGGTTCAAACACTAGACCTACATTAGGTTAGAGACTAGAAATTACATAGTCTACTGAAGAACTTTGGAAGAAAATAATTGATTGAATTAACTACCGAGTTAGTTGAATTAACTACTTGGTAAATTTTACTCATTAAAATGGGTAACTAATAGTATCATGGTTTATCTGATCTATGATGGATTGATTTGACTATTTAGTCCAAACATTTCTATAGTTGACTAGTATACTCTATTGATTTATTTGACCAAAAGGTCGACTAACTTGACTGCATAGTTGGCTAGCGTATTTCATTGGTCGATCCAACTTGGTGGTCAATTGAGTCAATTATTTAGTTAATTTTTGTTTATAGTCGACTAGCTCAATTATATAGGTCATTGGTGCATTTCTTATTTAGTTAGGGTAGATGGTTGACTATATCGACTAATTATTTGAACATTAAGTGTGGCATATTGGCATATTATTTTAGTTGACTTGTTCGATGGTCAACTGGTGTATTATTTCAGTCAACCCAGATGATGGTATATTTGCATATTATTTTAGTTGACTTGATTGAAAACCGAATGGAATATCATTCCAAGTTTACCTGATGGATTATTGACTAACATAATTTTAGTTAACCCACCCCACATGCAACTGATATATCATTTCGGTGGACTCACTTGATGACTAATTAGCCCATCACTTTGGTCAACTCAACTTGAGGGTTGACTAATATGACCACATGGTAAACTCATCTTTGTATTTGATCAACATATACATCGGTTGACCCAATCCATAGATTGACCAAATCAACTATTTTGTCAATAGGGTTATATAGTTGACTAGCATACTACATTGGTTGGTTGGCTAGTTTAGTCGACTAATTGGACCATTTGACTAGCCGACTAAAAATCACCTATGTATATATTTTTGGATGCACTAGTTTAAACAAAACATTCCTAAAGGTTTAGCAGTTAGATTAGTACATCAAATACTATAACAACATCCAAATTAGTAACTTATGATTTTTCCTATAAATTTCAGGTCCTAAATTTTCAGGGCATTTTTGAGGAGCTAAAATATGCTTTTATATGTTAAAAAAATTAGGAACAATTTGTGCTACTTATTCAAATAAAATGAAATAGATAAGAGTGCTTTCCAATGAAATGCTATGAATGTGAAACAAATTTTGTATGAGAAAGTTACACATGAAATAGTGAAGGGGATAAATTAGGCACCAATCTACTTCTAGGAGGATAAATCCCTATTCAGAGCTTAGATTGGGACACATAAGTAGTATATGGATAACTCTTGATGGTAGAATCCATCCACGGGATCATACTTATTTTATGTACATTATAGAGTTGAAGTGTAAGTAGATTAAGCAGATCATATAAGCGTAGAGAGGAATCCAAATGAGGACTATAGATATGGAAAATTCTCAAGGGTCCTACAACCATGAAGAGAGAAGTGTTAGGGAAGTGAGTCTTGGAAAAATTGGGACAAAATCAAATGGTCATGGATAGGATAAAGTAGAAATCCAAGTATAAAGATGGAGGTACTCAGTTACTAAGATGATAACGAAATTTTGATTAGACCTCAAGAAGAGAAACAACTTGTTAACACATATTATTTTACAAAGTATAAATCAATTTCATTAGAATATAGATAAAAATTCTGAATCCAAACAAGCTATTTAAAATTGAGTGTCTAGTGGAAGGGAGGAGTACCAGTGATTTAAGCCAATCTAGGATTGCAAATAGGGACCAATCTCACTCCCCAAGATAGTGAGTGAGGAGAGCATGCGCATCCTCTAAGTTTGATAGGAGCCAAAGTCTATCGCAAACCAAACATCAAATGAGGAAGTATGAGAATGATGATTGAGAAACTCATAAAGATCAAGCCTCCATTAAATTGAGGTCATAAGAAGAGTGAAGAGGAAAAGATGTAACTATTAGGAATAAGAAAAATATTTCATGACATTATTAATCTAATTTGGAGGATAGAATTACCATTTATTACTTGTAAGGAAACGGGTCCATGTGGTGGGACCATATAAATAAGGTCAAGAACTTGGATAAGAATATAATTGGAAGCAATTCAAGAGGCATTTTCAAAAGACATATCTATCAAAGAACTACTATGACAAAAAAATGTAAGATTTATTTGATATCAAGTTTGGAAATATGGAAATAGATGAATAGAAGAGGAAATTTGTTGAGTTGAAAAAGTATGTTGATTTTATTAAAGATGACAAATTCAAGATCCATCAGTTCTTAAGTGGTTGTCTCCATATAGTGACAATATCAAGTTTTATGAGCCCAAGACTTTGGAGGAAGTAATGAGAAAATCCAAAATTCTACAAGTGTTGAGGCAAATTAATTACCTATTATTTAATTGTCAACCCGGGGGTTTTGTGAAACTTACGAAGCATGCATGCACTATATATGCTAGAAATTAATTTCCAATTTAGATCAATCTAATTACTAAACTAAATAACGACAAACCAAATTCACCTATTCTAATTCAACAATCAATTCAAAGGAAATTATAGTAAAATGCATGGAATTGAAACCTTAATCTATCTCACTTGCAGGAACTGAAATCTTGATCTATCACACTCGCAGGAATTGAAATCTTGATCTACCACACTTGCATAAACGAAATCTATTCTAAGGGATCATGTCTGCATTATCAAATTAGGATCCTATGAAATGAATAATCAAAACCACATGATATGAAATGAAAGCAAAAACAATCATTCTTAACCTCTAGATATGAAATCAAATAAAAACAATCATTCTTAACCTCTCACACAGGAAAAGATATGAAAGAAATAAATCTTAATCTATGAAAACCAATAAATATTAATCTATGAAAAATAATAAATCTCACACATTATAGATGGCCAATCCAAAAGCATGAGGGATGGAAAGTTGAGAGGCTCCGAATACAAGCATAACCAAATCAAAGTGAACATCACTCATGAGCATGGTGCCAAATCCAAATTCTATATTCAAAACAAGAGCATTTCCCCAACTTTTCACATCTAAAATGATAGGAGAAAACTTCCCCTATTTATACAAAAAGATGAGAAGCTATCTTATTAATGAGAGTCCATGAATCTCTCTCTATATCTATAGAGTTACAATCAAAATAGGAAATGATAAGACACGTCTTCTTAGAGTTTCAATACAAATAGGAAATGATAAGACACATATTCTCATGATCCCATGATCTTCTCCACTCAAATTCGAATTTGGTTTTGAGAGACTACATAAGGGTTTTTTAGAAGCTTCCTTTTGACTTACACATGTCAAAAATCTCATCCCACTTGTTAGGTATAGGCATATGCACATTATTTTCTAATTTTTAATCATAAATTCACTTAAAAATGCTAAGAACTAATAAAGTTTGGAAAAACATAAATGTGACCCAATAATGATAATGGTAAGGTAAATATAATGAAATAGAGGTGGAGTGAAGGTGACAATATGGAAATATAAGTGAATTTGTAATGGAAGTGAATGAGAATTTCAAGGCCCAACATACCCCATAATTGAAGCTATTGCATGTCCTCATGCAATCTATTACATTAATTCTTTTTGATCCTTGAGCTTTGGCTTAACTTTGCATGATATCATTTGATAACTTCATACTTTTGCAAAATATTTTAGTTCAATTGCAACATGGTTGGTTCTTGTGTTACAACCATATTTTGTTGTTGCATTCATTTTTGATCTTTGAACTTTGCATAATGATAATTTGATTATTGTTGCAAAGTATATTTTTATTGGATTGCATCATAGTTGGTTCTTGTGTAACAACCATGATTGTGTTTGTATCCAATTATCTTTTTAGTACTTTTGACAAGCCTTTGTATGCTCATAATAATAATGTAATAGTTAATATCTTTTGAAAGTATGTGGGCTTTTGAATGTGATATGAATATGGAAAAATATGAATATGAATGTATCCCCCCCACCAAATGATGATATTGACAATTTTATGAGATGAGGAAGAGAAATGTTTTTTTTCTTCCAAAAATTATCATTCCAGCTTTTCAAGGAATTTTATGGTAAAAAGTTAGAAAATGACATACCTTAACTTATCCTTTAGAAATGGATGAGCTACATGTGTGGTGGCTGCAAAATTCTGATCATAATCTTCTTCAAGTGGCTAGATAAGTGATGGAGAAAAGAGTCAAGATGACTTTTTATTGCTTTTATTAAAACTTGCTAAATCTGCTGCGGAATAGTGCTGATTCTGCTACTACAATCTGATTCCGCAACTGTTATATGATTCTGCAGCTGTCATTTGATTCTGCAACTGTTGTCTAATTCTGCAGCTGCCATCTAGTTCTTTCACTGCATATCTTCTACATTTGCTCCAAAATGCTGAAAATGATAGTTTTCATGTCTTCAAAAACTCATTGGCACAATTCCTGCTATGTGAATAGATGCTCTTATGTTGAAAATAGCAGGGAATTGTTGATTTAGTGGCTATTAATGGATGCTACTAGTTAACATGAGAACTCTCACCATTGATGACAATGAGACTCAAGATGCCCAAACACATCTTGATAAGTACGAATAATTTTGTTGTTGTCGAGTACTTAGAAGATCCGATGAACAAGGAACATTGATGTATTCCCATTGTTCGTCGGCATGAGGAATTGCCATTAAGGCATGCAAGCCTCACGGTGTTTTTGCAAGGATTTTAGACTCAAAGGACTATGGACTCAATAATGTGCATTGAAGTAGGGTTTATTTGTGAAATGAAAAAGGATAGGAAAGGAAAAATGAAAATGGAAGATGACAATGGAAAATAATAATGACAATGGGCAATAAGCATGTCAATGAGCTTCTTGCTTTTATTTGTGGGTCAAGCGGAAAGTGTATATGAATAAAGGAAAATGAACAACTGACTCTTGTTGGGAAAAATAACTGTGGCTTGCTTTGAATTGCTTGGTTGGATTTATAATTCAAAAGGGAGGAAAGGTAATGGTTTTGATGGATATGGACATGGAATTGTTCTTATGTTTCCCATGGAATCGGTCCTTTGAAGACCAATTGTGCGCACAATTAGTTTCCTTCAATGATAATTCAATCATCCCAAACCTGCAAAAAAATACTTGACATAAAGAACATAAGTGTGTTAAAAAAGAAATGGCCAATTTACTTTTTGATTCTTATGCAAAATTTAAACATCAAATAAAAAAGTTTAAGGAAAATCAAAAGTGTTATATTCAGTCCAATTCATGATATTGATAACAATCCATTTTTAAGAAATAACCATGAAAAATAATTCAACTCCCTATTGTTGGATGACTTCATGCGATGTGCTCAGCAAAACGATTGGCATCTCAAAGATTCACTATGTCCTGCAAGTTAAAACTTCATACAACAACAATATTAATGCCAAATGTTAAGAAATCATTTAAATATTTTTCCAATTGTTCCGCAAGCCATTATTGAATATCCCAAAAGAACTAGAGAACTGAGGTAGAGTGTTCAACTGTCCACGTGAAATCTTGGATATATAAGCTGGCACAAGAGTAATAACTAATCTGATTCCAAATCCATCAAGTAGACGGGCCAATACCATTAACAGTACAATTGCATCACGCCAATGACAGTCAGGATCAACGAACTGCACATAGGATGAAAGAGATGGAAGTTTAAATTGATTTGGATCCTTTGATCACGTATCATATGGATTAAATGCCACAACAAAATTTCATTTTGAGTTGCATTCTCCCACCTTGCTGAAAACCGTTCACTGTGTATATATAACAATCGTTTTTTTCTTCTCATGCAGACAACAAAATAGGGCTCTGAAGAACCGCAAAATTCTCTCAATTGGTTATAAAATTAAGCAAATTGTTTCTATGTTACCTAATTGCCCCTGTTTCGGAAAAAACCCACGTCTTGGATTTTGCTAATTCGTCCTGTTTTATTTAGAAAACACGTTTTAAAATCATTTGTCAAAATAATTATGTTTTCTAGAAATGTTTTGGCAACCAAAATCAATTTCGGGTGGTTGGATTTTTGATTTGCAGGTTTTGAAGGTTGGGCTTGTGACATTACCTATTGGTGCGCTTGAAGCTCAAGCCTTGAAATTATCTTTATTTATTTGTTGTTATCTGCGTGTCTGGCACAAGTCGCATTAATATAACAACCACAAATTTGAATTCAGTGATTGTGTATTCACACTTCATAGCATTTAAAATAGAATCACTCCCTGACTGCACTGGCACGTGATGAAACAAGTATACACATGAGTGCAACATTAAGTTAGCAATTTCTTCCAAGTGTTTAAGGATGTAAGGAGGTTAAATTTGTTGAAATTTTGGGGAGGAGCAAGAGTCATTCTTTGATTAGAAGTCTTAGTGAAGTAAATGTGTTATTGCCAGCAAAACCTTGTGCATAAAAAAAAGAATCCGTTTTCCTCACGTAGTCACCAAACATGGTCCCGCAGAACCGTGATTTTCCCTCGAATGGTTAGAAATATGAGGAAATAGTTTCTGGGTTATTAAACTCATACTGTTGTAGAAAAGACCCATGTTCCAGGTTTTTCAGATTCGCCTTGGTTTGCTTAGAAAATGCATTTTAAAAACGTGTGTCTAAACTGGTGCGATTTCTGGCAATGGTGATCCGATAATAAAATTCATTTCTGGCAATGGTGATCCAGTATGCTGTGTGGGATGCGCAGGTCGAGACACCCCAAGCCGTGGAGGTAAAGATACCGCACCCATCATATGCTGTGGAGCTGGAGCATGTGTTGAATGAATGACTGCCATTTGTTAACTTAAGAGTTTCAGTCCAGACCTCCCAGGAGTATGGTGAAGGGGATAAGGAAATAATAGAGTGACTTACAATTGTTTTGATCAATTTCACCTTTAGGCAGCGGATACGAGTCAATGGTAGAAAGGCTATGCCGCACCTACAAATTATGGTTCACAAAGATGAAAGAGATTACTTCAAGGCATAGGTGAATTTTAGGTTAGCCAATGGAGGGATGAAGTTGTAACCATTATACCATTCCTGTTGACTAAGTGGGTTTTCAGGCCCAAAGTGACTCTCTATTATGCATGTCATGATTTTATAGTTTTTAGACTATAAGGAAACCCGTGGTATACTTTATTGGCCTGATTACTATTGTGTTTTGGATGGTTGATGTGTGCAGTCTATGCTGAGGATAGAGGCCTTGTAGCCATTCTGAAGACCAATATCTTTATAGAGATCAAAGTTTTTCAAAGGCCATGGGCCATTGCATTGGTTGTTTTATTAAAATTATTTATTATTATTATTTTTAAAAGTTTATTGAAAAACCAAATTGAATTAAATCAAATCATGAAAATAGAAATTAGCTGTAGAATTGCATTCCGTAGCTAAATAATTTTTATGATATACTAACAAAACAATTTATGGATTTAAGAGATCTGTGGTTTGCAATTTTTGGATCAGTAAC
>APFE030979683.1:290552-303726 GCA_000404065.3 Pinus taeda
TTATACTGTGGGTTCTCCAGTTACTGATCCAAAAACAATTTATTTTTCTGATCCTCCAAGTCACACGAAGTGCAGGAGGAGAGCATACTTGAGATTTTTTTATTTTTATTTTGTTAGCATAGTCAAGATTTTATCAATCGATTGCTTTGTAAATTTTGCAAAAATAAAATGAAAATGATTGATCTCATACCTTATCGTTCATGATCTTCGCTTGCGCTCCTTGTTCTCAATCATTTGTTTTATTGCAAATCTTTCTTGCCAAGGGTTAGTAGATGGGTGGTTCTTACTGCACCACAAAACATCAAATTAAAACTATAAAAATTTATTTTTATTTTTCCTATCTATCTATTTTTCTTTTAAGTATATTTATGATTCCAATGAAGCCATTTACGATTAGAAATTTTGAAATGTTCATATCCAAACTTGAAAAATGTACCTGATTGTTTGTAAGGATATGCGAAATTGACTTGACCTTTCGATTTGGCGCAAGGATCTCTTGAAGAATTGATGAATATTGTGGCGTAATTGCTTTTTGATACCATTCCTCAATATAGTCTTAGGGCCGCATTTTAGATCTTTTGTGCATAAATGGTTAGTAAAAACAAAAACAAATAAAATACACTCTAAACTGAAAGCTAGTTCCCATGCACACTTCCTCGGCAACAACGCAAAAATGTTGAGGAAAATTAATTACCTATCATTTAATTTTCAACCTGAGGGTTTCGTAAAACTTGCGAAGCATGCGTGCACTATATATGCTAGAAATTAACATCCAATTTAGATCAATCTAACTACTAAACCAAATAATTACAAACCAAATTCACCTATTCTAATTCACCAATCAATTCAAAGGAAATTATAGTATAGTGCGTGGAATTGAAATCTTAATCTATCACACTTGTAGGAATTGAAATCTTGATCTATCACACTTGCAGGAATTGTAATCTTGATCTACCACACTTGCAGAAATGAAATTGCATGAAATGAAATCTACTCTAAGGGATCATGTGTACATTATCAAATCAAGATCGTATGAAATGAATAATCAAAACAACATGATATGAAATGAAAGAAAAAACAATCTTAACTTCTAGATATCAAAGCAAATAAAAACAATCACTCTTAACCTCCCACACATGAAAATATATGAAAGAAATAAATCTTAATCTATGAAAGCAATAAATCTTAATCTATGAAAAACAATAAATCTCACACATTATAGATGGCCAATCCAAAAGCATGAGGGATGGAAAGTTGAGAGGCTCCGAATACAAGCATAACCAAATCAAAGTGAACATCGCTCATGAGCATGGTGCCAAATCCAAATTCCATATTCAAAACAAGAGCATTTCCCCAACTTTTCACATCTAAAATGATAGGAGAAAACTTCCCCTATTTATACAAAAATATAAGAAGCTATCTCATTAATGAGAGTCCATGAATCTCTCCCTATATCTATAGAGTTACAATCAAAATAGGAAATGATAAGGCACATGTCTTTTTAGAGTTTCAATACAAATAGGAAATGATAAGATGCATTTCCTTATGATCCCATGATCTTCTCCACTCAAATTCGAATTTGGTTTTTGGAGGCCACATAAGAGTCTTTTAAAAGCTTCTTTTTGACCTACACCTGTCAACTATCTCATCCCACTTGTTAGGTATAAACATATGCATATTATTTTCTAATTTTTAACCATAAATTCACTTAAAAATGCTAAGAATTAATAAAGTTTTGAAAAACATAAATGTGACCCAATAATGATAATGCTAAGGTAAATGTAATGAAATGGAGGTAAATGTAATGAAATAGAGGTGGAGTGAATGTGACAATATGGAAATATGAGTGAAAATGTAATGGAAGTGAATGGCAATTTCAAGGCCCAACAACAAGAAAATCAAGCATTCCAAAAGGATTTGGATGAGGAGAAGGAGGCTATGATAGAACAAAGGAGGGAAGGGCGCAAGCCTAATTTTTCAAGAATATCTCTAAAGAAATTAGCAAGGACAACCCACACCTAGTGAGATAAAAAAATCAAACTCATTGGGAATGAGCCTAAGATACACACCCATTAACTGTTGGGGTTGTGAGAGATACCACATGTTTAAGTAGTACCCTCATAAGGATACCCAAATAATAACTATGCACAATGATTAGGGAATGATACAATGGAAGAAATGGGTAGGAGCATGCCTAGAATATATGTAACCTTAGATAATAAGAAAAATGATAATCAAATACACATGATTGTTGAAGGTAAGATTATCAACCGACCCATAAAAAAATAATTTGATTCTGGAGCTAGCCATAGTTATGATGACCCAAATTTTGATGAAAGATTTGATTTGGAAAAGACCAATCATGAAAGGACTTGGTTGGTTCAAATAGCTATAGGGAAAAATGGAAGATTAATGAGTTGGTAACAGAGTGTCCAATAGACATGAATGGTTTAAGTACCAAAGTAGATTTGAATATCATTCCTTTGGGGTTATATGATTTACTCATAGCCATGAATTTGTTGGATAAGAATCATGCTGTCTTAGACTACTATAACAAGGCAATCATTTTTCTTGATGAAGAAGGGTGGTGTCAGAAGGTATAGGGAATTCAAATGCCCATTTTATTAAGGGAAATATAAGCAATGAAAATGAAGAAAATTTTCATATTTATGAAACTCATGTGGAAGATGAAACCAAGGGTAAGGTACCCAACATTGATAATTATCCAGTGATAAAGGAATATAGGATATTTTTTGTGATATTCTATGGTTACCATTTAAAAGGGATATCAAATTTTCAATTGACTTGATGCCTGGAGCTACCATAATTTTCAAAATGACATACATGATAATCACTCTAGAACTTAATTAGTTACAAATATGGATATAAGAGATTTTGAAGAAGGGTTGCATACATCCAAGTGTGTCACGTTGAGGTGTGCTAGTGCTATTTGTTATGAAGAAGGATGGTACGTTAATATTATGTATAGAATTCAAGCAGCTGAACAAGATGACAACAAAGAGAAAGTATCCATGGCTAATGATAGATGGCTTGTTTGATCAACTAATAGGAGCCAAGCTATTTTCCAAGATGGATCCAAGTTATAGATGCCATCAAGTCAGAATTAAAGAGGACATTAGAAAGACAACCTTTAGAATGAGATATGGTCACTATGGGTTTGTTGTGATGCCCTTGGTTTATCCAATGCATCAATTTTCTTCATGTGCTTGATGGATGGATTTTTCAAAGAATTCTTGGATAAGTTTGTCATATTATTTTTTAGATGACATCGTTGTATATTCAAAATTAGAGGAACATGAGCAACATATATGAATGGTATTATAGGTACTCAAAGAACATCGAATATATGCCAAAATGAGTAAATGTTCCTTATATCAAAAGAAAATTCATTATTTGGGTCAAATCATCTCAGAGATGGGAATAGTTGTGAATCAAAGTGTTCTAGCTGCTACAATAGCCTCAATGTTTTTGAAGATTTCAAAATTTGGAGCCCCCCTTACCTAACACTTTCTCAAACTTTTCCTATGAATTCCTAAGACTTTACCTCTCCTTTGACTTGAGTCTGGTTGTATTTATTTCTTGTAGGCTTAGCTTTAAGCCTTTAAAGACTTGTGCTTTTTGTCCTTGTCACAAGTCGTAATCGCAACTCATACTGCCACCCTGTCAATCCTATGGAGTAACAATTTGTGACTTAGACTATAAAGTTTATCTCCCAAGTCAAATGTTGCAATTCTAGATTCTAGTACCTTATCCTATGGCCTCTAGAACGTTGTTTTGTAACAGAGACTAAGTTACCATCCTCTTAAGTTTCAAGTCCAATATTTTGAGTCTAGTGTCTTATTGACTACCTTCTATAGATGCGACCTATGAATAGGATTATCCTCATCACACTTCGAAGACTTGAATTGCATCTGTCACATGCAACTTAACCCTGTCACATTTTTCAACTACAACTTCCTCACACATGCCATTTTCTTATATAATGAAGATTCTCCCCTCTCATTTCATTGTACACTCTAGGGAATTGGACAAGTGAGCCATCTCTTCAGATAGAAGTTGCGATTGTGACTTTTCTTGGTAAGTAACTTACCCGTTGCCATCATTACTTCTTCTCTTACTCACTAGGAATCTATTTGATTTGTCTACCCCTTCTCATGAATATTTATACTCTTAAGATTCATTTCCCTTACTTCTTTCTGTGCCCAGCCATGACATAAGAATCCCTACACTCTCTCCCTTGACTATCTAAATCATACCCCTACATAATTTCTTGAATCCCTACTTGGTTCTCAGACTTAGCATCCATTCTATCAAACCCTTTCCCATCATCTCTTTCACAAAGTTTTATGCACTGAATTTAACCCACACTTCATCAGATAAGTGTTATTTTGATATCCCAATTACAAATCAAGGAATCATATGAGTTTATTTGGTGAAATTGTATGAATTCATTGGGTGAGATCATATGAGTTTATTGGATAAAGTAATATGAGTTCATCTAATTGAAATCATATATTTTCATTGGGTGAAATCATGTATGTTCAATGGTCAAATTAGTATGGTTCATTGATTGAAATCATAATTGAATTGTATAGTTCATTACATAGCACAATCTCAACATGTAATTCAAATGCCATATCTTCCATTTGATCCTTGGATTTGCGATTTGCAAGTAGTAGAGTAGGCTCTTTTTTCTTTAAATCTTAAATCATGATTTTAGTGAGTGCTTGGAATCCTCTAGGTTTGTTGAAAATAGCAACAATAAATGTTAAAAATAACATCTAGAGATTCTAATTTAATTTGTTCTCTAATTAAATTTTAATTCTTTTCTCATAGCAACTTGTAATAGTTATCTAAGTTAAGTTGACTTAGGAATTTCAAGTTGGAAGTCTATTTGGAGTCATGTAAGTGCGATCCCTAAGTTTTATGGGTCCATATTGTGTTTATTGGAGTTGTAATTAGATAACTTAGTTCAACTGAGTTATAGTCAGTTAAACTAGTTCTAACTGATGGAGGAACTAGTAGAGGTCTAGTAGTGAGTTGGTGCGGAAGGGCATCCTCAGTGCCACACCAACTAACTGAAGATTCACTCAAGAATAACTCATGCATATCAGTTTAGAGGAAGACCCAATTGAGACTAGAGTGTAGGGACAATGTACTATCAATTGTATAATTTTCCGAGTTGTACAGATGGTGCATGCAATCAGTTGAGGACCTAAGTTTGGATTACGCAGTTATGGAAGAATGATTTCCTCTTTAAATAGAGGCTAATTCCTCTAGGAATTGGGAAAGGAAATAGGGACTTGGAGAGCAACATAATATGTTAAGGTTTGGCTTGAGCTAGCTTATGAGTAGAGAGTTGATTATACTTGTGTAGAAATTGTTTTAGTGAGAACAAGCTTTGTATTTTCACTCAGATTTCTGATTAATGCAATATAGATAGTAGGGGTTTTGAGTTGTGGCTTTCCCTGGATAAATATTGTGTTATGTGCCATTGATGTTCTTCCTTTTGTTGATTATTGTTTTCATCGATTATTGATTTCTGTTGTTTGAAAGTAGAGTAGATCCTTGTCTTGTGTTTTAGTACATTACATGAGTTATTGAATCTACAAATAAATCTACAGGGCTCTAGGTATGCAATTGGTGGCTATAATAAGCGTCCTCCCTTCCTCAAAGTCACAAAGTGCTTCCTCAAGCATCAATAACACCAGGATTTGAGCTTGCGACTAGAGTAAGAGGCCTATATTTCTCAAGTAAAAAATCACACTTCTAATCCTTAGTGACATTGGAACTTGGATATGCAACTATGCTAAAAATTGAATCTATGACTTGCCTATAACCATGATCCGTGACTAGTCTGTTTTTGCCACTGCTTACAAAATATGTGCCTTAACCTGTCATCAACAAAATTGCCCTAAACCATTGTATATATATAATTTTGGACTTGCAATAAGTAATTAACATTAGAAAAATCTAACATTTTATGTCTACACTAAATATTTTTGAGATGTTAGGTACGACTCATTTGGATTGCCTCAACATATCCTCTTCTTCTGGAGCACTAGAGAAATTTTAAGTTATAAAATGGGCCTCATAAGGAATATTATAAAATAATAGTGGAAATAATAAAATAAGATTAGATTACATCATCAAATTTAGAGGGAAAAAAGAAAAAAAAACTACTTTTTCAACTCATTTTTAACTTATATCCCTATGTTTTTTCTCAAATTTCAAGCAAGATGCCTTGTTGGATGTGAAATTTAATTCCTTATCCAAGGAGTACCATTGCTACATATTTTCGATGGACCTTGCTACACGAAAAATGAGAAATACATGAAAAAACATGAATGCAATCACATTTTCATGTATTTCTCATTTTTCGTGTAGCAGGATTGATCGAAAGCATGCACCATGGGTACTCCTTTGATGTGGAAATATATTCTGCATCTAATTAGTGCTACCGCTTTAATTTTGAGTAAAAATGTAGGGAGATTAGTTGAAAATACGAGTTGAAATTATTTATTTATTTATTTATTTTGTTTTTTTTTGTTTTTTAATACTTTTATTTTTTACTCCAAAAATTGTGGATCATCCCCCATGGTTGAAATCATCATATTGAATCCTATTGGTTCTTACAAATTTGATTTTGGTTATACATTTTTGTTTTGAGGCCCATTTTAGACCTAAAAAATTCTCTAATTAAAATGGTTCTGCCCATCATAAGAAGATCTGATAGAAGTTCAGGAAAAACAGAGAGCAATACAGGAAGTGTGGATAGCCCTCCTAAACTACCCATATATAGTGATACTTATTGATTTATTAATAAGAAACATAGTTAACATGGGTTGATATATGTGCAACATTTATCCACAAGGATATACCAACATATGAGGAAGATTTCCAGGTATATGTTAATGTAAAGAAGTGTTGGTTACATAAAGTTACCTCACACCCTCCAGTCTTACCCTGTGTGGAGACTATAGAATGGATCCTTCAACATATTGATGAATATCATATTGCAGTAACAAATTATCAGGGGGAATCAGTGGCATCATTCATAGTGGCTGACATAAAAAAATATTACAAGCTACCCAAACATCAACATACTTTCAATACTAGGTTTTTTGCTAACTTTGGTGGATTAGTTAAACTTAAGACATTTTGAAATCTTGGTGGAAATATCCAAGAAAGTTTAAGTAGAGAGTAGATGGGATTTATAAAGAAATCACCCAGGAAGGTTTATCAAATGCTAGCTACTATGATAAATAGGTTGTATGGAAAATCAAGCATGAAGACATTTTAGGAGAGTTGGTGTAACACCCCAACCCACATTTACCCACTTTTACAAACTTACCAGAGTAAACATGAGTTGAGAGTTATTATGCATGATCCAACTTCCAAGATTTAGTTATGGAAATGGGGTCCACTTGTATAGAAATTACTGAAACCACCCAGAGACACATGTACACATTTTTATTAGTCCAACTTCTTTTGGTGATCATTTCCCTTAGCTCAACCTATATTTACTTCCCAGTCGCATGCATGCAGACCTGCCAATGCGACCAAAGGGTTCCAACTACATGCTTAATCCATCCTTCGTGCGACTGTGGCCGAGATTCCCTCACCCTGTGCATGCGGGCACAGGCTCAGTTCATGAATTTTAGGGCCAACATTCAATCCACTGCCCAAACGTTTCCAGAACTCTATCAATATTATGTACAAGTCTTTGTTCTCCGTTCTTATGCTTTGTTCCCACTCATACTTTCCCAACACATATTATTGATTTATACAAACACTTTGTGACTATGGTACATGTAGGTCATTAATGCATAATAGTTCACTGTTTCATAGTTTTATTAGATGTTCATCAAGAATACTTACCACCCTCTCATACTAGCCGCAATAAAACATATTAGCTCATCCATTCATATAAATTATCCAAGAGCCTATCAAACCATGTTCAAGATCAATAACAAGAGTACTTCGTATAATAAGAAATATACCATGCATATAACAAGCATTTAACCATAATGAAGCCATGACAAACCAGCCACATAATTAAATAAAAACTTATACTCATTGATCTTCATTAAATAATAACACATATTAACATATGCATAACACTGATCAAGTCATGGAATTCTACGTTCCACTCGACCATAAATTGGGGTTGAACTGATTATTTATCCCAAACCAATCACCCTCGTGCCATATTCCAAGCTTGAATTTGAGATTACATGGGATAAACCAAAACATAACCAAATAAGGAATCTAGAGGAAAACCACCTCCACCCTCAAGCCACAATGATCTCACCTAATAACAGTTCCATAGATCACCAAAACCAATACAAGCTTGGATGCCTCAGAATTTATTTACCATACCCAAAGGAATTTTCCTGTCTCCACCCACTTATTAACAACTTACCTGGAGAAAACCATCTCCACCCTCAGCCCTTTAGATTTTCCTAAGACCACCTCAACCAAGATCCAAAATATGTTGGCAATCCAAATATCAACCAAACATGGAACCCAATACATCATGGCTATCCAAGAAATGGAATAAGGCAAGGTTGTACATGATTGTCGATCCTGACAAATCCCATGCCAATTACAACAAAAAATGACCAACAAACCAATGCATGAACCATGCATTCAAATCCTAGCAAGATAATCAGACATGCACATTGTTACCTGCAAAAATCGTCCTGCTGGCTACTATTTTCTTTGTTCCTTTTTGCCCTTGCTAACTGTTGTTCACTCCTTCTTCTTGGCTGCCACTCAAACTCTTCTTATGTTGCTTTCTTTCCTTGTTTGTCTTCCTTGTGTTCCAAGTGCTCTAGTGTTCTCTTCTTTTTCCTTGCTTCTCCAAAAAGAGAATGCTAGAATGTTGTCTCTCCAATTTTCTTTTCTTTTCATTTTCCTTTTTCCTTCATTTTTCCTTGCATGCATATTATTTTACTATTTTTCTCCTTTTCTTGTCTCTTCCTCTTCCCCACCTGCTGAAGTGGAATTTATTTGATTTTCTTTTATTTCTTTTTCATTTTGCCTCATGTCCTTGCTGGCATGTAATAATTATTTTTTCATTTATTTCCATTTTCCTTTATCAATGCCAATTTTCATAGCCAATAAATAAGTAACCACAAGTGGATCCCAATATAATGATTTTCCCCTCATTCATCTTGGAATACGTGTCTCATAACCTTGGGTTATTTATTTATTTATTTTAATAATGTCCTTACATTATTTATTTACATGGAATTTAGGCCATAGCTGTTACAAAATCCCCCCCCTTGGGGAAACACAGTGCTCGGTGTTCTATGAATCTTATGACAAGGCAAAACTGCTGAAAACATGACAAACATACTGCTTATTGGAGCTTTATAAACACAAATCGATACAATATTTACAATGAAATACACACACACACACACACACACACACATTTTCTTCAACCAACATATAAAGAAGGATATAATGCATTTGATGAGCCATCTCCCATGTAGCTTCCTCGGGCCCAAATTGCTTCCATTGCACTTTATCTTTCTCTATTGCTTAGTTCCAGAGCACGAGCTTCTTCCATTATAAAATGCATTGAGGCTCTAGCTAGAAATCTCCTTCTGGTTCCACCTGCAATACAAACCAATCAATCACATGATCAACATCTTTTACATATCTTTTAAGTAGAGATACATGAAAAACATCATGGATTTTCACTAATGGAGGAAAAAAGATCCTATATGTTATTGGTCCAATCCTTCAAAGGATTTAAAAGGGTAGACAATAGCGAGGTGCTAACTTGGCACATAATCCAATCTTGAAGGAACTCTTCTTGGGAATAACATGCAAGTACACATGCTCTCGAACCTGAAACTCCTTGAATACTATATGCTAATCCACATAAATCTTCTACATATCCTGAGCTGCCTTCAAATTATTTTTGATAACCTGAATATCTTACTCCATCTCCCTCAACATATTAGGTCCAATCAACACCCCACTCACTAGATCACTCCATTTGATAGGAGTATTGCAACTCCTCCCATAAAGAGCCTCAAATGGATTCATATTCAAGGATTCCTGATACCCATTTTTATAAGAAAACTCTAGCAGTTGAAGATACTCCTCCCACTTCCTTTGCTGGTGCATGACATACATCCTCAACATATCCTCAAGGATCCTATTGATTATCTTTGTCTACCCATTTGTCTACTAATGATAAGCTTTACTAAATTCTAGCTCTGTCCCCAAGCTTGCAAATAATTCCTTTTAAAATTTGGAAGTGAACTTGGCATCTCTATCTGATATAATCCTCTTGGGAACTACATGTAACCTCACTATCACTTTAATGAATATTTGAGCCACTTCACTGTTTCAATTAGTAGACTTTATTGCAATGAAGTGAGAAACCTTTCTCAACCTATCAACCACAACGATGATGGAGTCATGCTACCTTGATGTCCTTAGCAATCCTATAATTAAATCCATGGAAATAACCTCCCATTTCCATTCCGAAATCAGAATAGGCTACAATAGACTAGCTGGATGCTTGCATTCAAATTTAACCTATCAATAGTCCAAGCATTTAACAAAAAAATTAGCCACATATTTATTCAAATTAGGCCAGTAGTGTAACTTCTTAATATCCGTCAAAGTCTTCTGGTATCCTGGATGACATGAATATGGCATGACATGAAACTTTTTCAAAATAAGATTCTTCAATTCACTATTATCAGGCACATACATCTTGCTCCCGAATTTAACCAAGCCATATGATGTGAGGTGATACTCATCCTTATCACCCTCACCTTTCTGCTGCAATCTCTGCTTCAGCTGCTAGTACCACTCGTCATGCTACCCTGCATGCAAGTTCTGCTCTTTCAAACTTGTCCCATAAGATATCACAGCTGAAATATGATTCACTTGTACTCTTGTATTGAGTGCATCCGCAACACGATTCTCCTTGCATTTGATGTAACTTATTTCAAATTCAAACTCATTAAGAGGAGCCAACCATCCAACTTTCGTTACATTCAAATTGGGTTGGTCAAACAAGTACCTCAATCCACTATGATCACTCATCAAAATGAACATCCTGCCAAGGAGATAATGTCTACATCTTCAATGCATGAATGGTAGTTGCCAACTCAAGATAATGAGTCACATAATTTTTCTCATGATCATTCAACTTCTGTGATTCATAGAAAACCACCCACCTTTCCTGCATCAGGACTCCACCAAGTCTCTCCTTGCATAAATCTATACAAACCACAAAGTCCTTATCGAGATCTACAATCCTAAAAATTGTGTTAAAAAATGTAACTAGTGTCAATATTCATTATTTTATTTGAGTCATGATGTAATGTATTTATCAAAAGAAAGAAAAGGAAATTGTATTATAAAATAAATTGAGTTATTAAAGCATGGATTTCATGTTTGGGTAAATTATTTGTATGTCAAATCCTCCATTGTAGGCTTCTAGGGTTTATGTCAAGAGTCCTTGTCTTTGTCATCATGTAAAAGACCCTTCTTGGGCTTTATCTATCAAGAAAGAAATTTATTTTGATGTAAATTAGGTCATTTAGGCCTCCTACACCAAGTCGGCCTCAAGAAGGACAAGTTGGCCTCATCAAGGGAATTTGACCTCATAGATTCAGTATATAAAGGAAACAAATCGAACTCATTTGAGTTACACTCACTCAAGTTCAATCTACAGTTCGTGGAAGAGAAAGAAGTGTGAAATAGGGAGAAGAAGAAGTAAAGAAGCATAGACGAAGAAGAAACACTAAATGAAGAAGGAAGAACCTCATTTTCTCTCTCTAGTATCTCATGTGCGAAAGTTTGAAGCTGCAGGAGGGTCGAAATTGTAGGGCTATAGAAGGGCCAAAATTATGAAGTTGGAGGCCGAAATTATGACTTAAAGCTGGAGTGAAGTAGTGTTGACTTTTGTGTTTGGTTCATCATCTCGGAAGTTAGACTTAGTGGAGGAGGAAGGTCATTTCGTTTGGTCTATCTGAATTTGATTTACTAGTGGAATAGTTTGATTGGATTTTCCATTATAGAAGGGTTTTAGACTTGACTAAGTGCCTATATCTAGTGTTTTTTATCTTCATGTTTTGATTTGATAATTTCCTAATGAAAATAAGATAAGAGAAGAACATAAATAAAGTTAATAAGACAACAAGAATATCACAAGTCATTATCAACATAAGAGAATCTTTCTGCTTTTCTAATTTTCTAACATGGTTTCAGAGCTAAGGTGAAGGAGGAAAGATAAAGGCGTCTTGAAGGTCTATTGAAAGAATGGTTAATCATTAAGGAAATGTTCATATAGGAAGAAAATCCTTCTATCTGTATCAAGTGAATGAGATGTTATAAATTCTATGGCACCCTCAATGAAGACAAAAAATAAGTTAGAGGGATCCTCCATCTATAGGGCATGGAAGAAGAGGATGGATCTTATTCTTTATAGGCATAAAGTTTTGGATTTTTCCCAAGGAAAAGTTAGTAAATCTACATATGATGCAGGAAAGGAAAAGTACAGGAAAAATGACATCATGGCCATGAATCTAATATTAGATGGAGTGAAGGGAAATTTAATCCATACATATCCATTATAGACTCTGCACAAGAAATGTAATAAACACTATCCAAGTTGTTTACCATAAAAAATATTGGTCATATGGCTAGTCATATGAATGAACTAAGAAAAATAAAGGTGAAAAAATATGATACTGTGTCATCATATTTTGTAAGGATCTCTAGAATAAGAGATGGACTCTAAGATATTGATGAAATTTTACTAGAGAAAGAACTCATGATTGATGTATTGCCAGGTCTAAAAAAATCTTGGAGCTCTTTTGCATCAGGAATTAATACTTAGAAAGAT
Organism: Pinus taeda; assembly: GCA_000404065.3. Classification (NCBI taxonomy): domain Eukaryota; kingdom Viridiplantae; phylum Streptophyta; class Pinopsida; order Pinales; family Pinaceae; genus Pinus; species Pinus taeda. The sequence goes on from APFE030979683.1 coordinate 303,460, forward strand.
ACACCAACTTTTGAACAAATGTGGAATGCTTACAATCAAGAAGAAACCTGCATCTCATTAGTAAGTAACAAGAAGGAGGATGAATAAAATAACACTTCAAATGCCTACTATGCTCATAACAAGAAAAAGGGAGCATAAAATAAGTTCAAAGGACTAAAAAAGAAAATTTATCTATCAAATATTGAATGCTACAATTATCATAAGATGGGACACTACAAAATTCAATGTCCTGAGAATCCTAGAAATAAGTGTTGAACAATCTAGGGC
>APFE030979683.1:305396-315652 GCA_000404065.3 Pinus taeda
GTTGTCCTCAACGCTTGAGTAGTTCTTGATGCTTCTGTATAAAATTCTTGTCCTCCCATATGGAATCTTCAGTGGATATGTTCTTCCACTTGATGAGATACTCTAAAATTGATCGATTTCGTAGTTGTCGGGTACTTGTTTTTGTGACTGCTCCAGGCTCCAATATGATTTTTCCTTCCTCGTCAAGTTCTGGCAATATTGTTTGAACCGGGATCTTCTGCAACTTTTGAATGAGTGGCCACACTTCTTCATCCTTATTCCATTCATCACTTGCTTCATTTATCCAATCTGGTTGGATAATAGAAATAGCACAGAATAATGCTTCCACATCCTCATCCTTTCTTGAGAGTGCATCTGCAACAACATTTTGCTTCCCTTTTTTGTAGATGATTTCAAAGTCATAACCCAACATATTTGTGACCCATTTTTTATGTTCTTCTAAAGATACTATTTGTTATAAAAAGTATTTAAGGCTATCATGATCCATTTTTACCTTGAAGTGTCTTTCCATTAGGTAAGGTCTCCATTTCTTAAGTGCATGCAATATTCCCAACATTTCCTTCTCTTAAATAGCTTGCTTGAGATGTAGTCGTAAAAATACCCAATCACCCACATAAAAACTTCTTTCATTGCGATGCTGATCTGCCTGTTGTTTCATTCAATTCTACACCAAATTGGCGTTATCCTTTAAATGTTGGAGAACTTGTTGTTGATGCTCGATGTGATCTTTCAATGCTTGAATCTTTTTCTTCTTGATATTTCCTTCTATTTTGAGAGTTTGAGGGGTCATAATTTCTTCCAATGCATTACAAGATATGGTTGGATTCATTTCTTGATGCTCGATGTGATCTTTCACTTCTTGAACATTTTTCTTCTTGATATGTCCTTCTATATTGATATTTTGAGGAGTGATAGTTTGAGGAGTGGTAATTCCCTCCAATGCATTACAATATATGTTTGGATTCATTTCTTCTTTCTTGATGTGATCTTTCACTTCTTGAACCTTTTTCTTCTTGATATGTCCCTCTATCTTGTGAGTTTGAGGAGTGGTAATTCTTGCCAATACTTTACAAGATATGGTTGGATTCATTTCTTTTTTCTCTAGGGTTGGTTCCTGGTGTATATCATCTTTTTTTGATGTTTCTTGATCCTTTTCTTCCTCCTCTTCATAATCTATGTAAAATAATTTCTTCTCAGCACACTTATGACCTTTAGTGTATTTGCTATCACAATTGTAACAAAGCCCTTTTTCTCTTTTTTCTTCTAATTGTTGTCGTGTAAACCTTGTAGGTTGTGGAAGGCTAGGGAGAAAAAACACTTCCATAATTATAGTCATGAGTGGTGGGATTCCTTGTTTCCATAATTTCGCTTTCAATTTTTCTTACCAACCGGAATGTTGTGTCCAATGAATCAGGTTCCCAAAGACGAACCTCATGTTGAATGTTATCTTTAAAGTCCCTATGAAGACATCAATCCTTTGCTTCTCTAGAATATCATTTACCCTTATATTAAATTTTTGAAAGTCTCAATGTGCTCTGCCATTGAACCCTTTTATTCGAGATATATCTATTGGCTAAAGAAGGTGTTACTCTTTGTATCCTCATAATGTGTTATCATTTCTTCCGTGAAAATTGACCAAGTGATAAGTGCTTTATGAGAAAAAATCCTCTTATACCATAAAAATTGATTCAGTTCTAAATATAAAGATGCAATATGTGCTTTTTGTAACAGTTGAACCTCATGTAGATCAACATACTGCTCCATCTATAGTATCCAATTTACCGGATCCTTGCCATTAAAATTCCTCAAATCGCCTTTTCTTGATTTTAGAAGCTTGATCTTGAAATGACTGTTACTCTGTACTTTCAGTTCTCCAAGTTTTGAAATTGTGTCCTACAGTATCCCTCTGAGTCCTCTTTCTAACCTTGCAAGTCTGATCAGAATTTGATTCTCCAAGAAAGAGTTATGCCCAATCTCCTATGATGACCTGATTATATAATGTTTTAGTAGAGCGAACTTGTATGATGTGCCATGTGTCACTGTTTCGACCTTTGGATCTGAAAAATATACACAGAAAACTATAGTCTATCCTATTTGTTAATCAGAGAGAAAGTTATGACGAGTTTCCCAAGGTCACCTATTTAGAATGTAATTCGTGAGTCTGCCAAAATCCTAACTTCCTCAGATTATATCTCCTAAGATATAGCGAGACAAGATCTGAGAGTTGAGCCTGAGCTTCAGCAATATTTCTGATGAAATGGGTTTTAATTTTAGAGTTTGAACCTTTGTAGAAAAACTATTATGGCAAAAATTCCACAATGACCTGTTTGAGATGAAATTTTGGAGCTTGCAAAAACCCTAACTTCCTCATATGATATCGCCCAAAATATGGCAAGACAAGATTTGAAATTCATACTCGAGGTTTAGACCGATTTCTTCTCAAATGGGTTTTTTTTTTATCTTCTGAAACTTCGTAGCGAAAACGTTATAGTGAAAATTCCACGATGACCTGTTTGGAGAAGCGAAACCCTAGAATCCAAAGCTCTGATACCAAATGTTATGAAACCATCTCACAAAAATATAGAAAAGATAGATAAACACCTTCAAAATAAGCCTCTTCAAGGGGGGAAACCTCCTTTACATTACACAAATGAACAATTATTGGATGATACAAATGACAAGACCTCCTTTCTATATATAGGAGTCTAAGGGGTCATAATATAATCAGAGTCGACATAACAATAATAATGTAGGGGCACAATAATAACGATAGTGGGCTTCTATGGGGGCACAATAATAACAATATGGGGACTACATGGGCACAACAATATAATAAGGGGGTTGTACTAATAACAATAATGGGCTACACTAGTAGTATAAGGACCTAACATAACATGCCCTTAAGGTCTTCAACCTTTTTATGTTGACTATTTGACTCACCTATAACTCTTTAACTAGTGCTAGAACTATTTCAATGAGAAAGAAAGTCATTGACATATATCATAAAAATAATATTTCTTTTATTTAATAAATACAAATAGCAAAAGTACATTTATGAAGACCGAACCTAGTTACATTTCCTTCAACACTTCCTCTTAACTAGGGAGGTATTCATACAACATTACAAGGTTTTTGTCCATTATCAATCTTGAATAATTCACATAAGAGAAACCAGATTTGCAATACAATTGTTATAGCATCATATCCATCAAAATTTTCATAGTGAAAGGCCTTAACTAAAAGATCCATCTCTCTACGAGACCATGAGCTACAATGTTGGCGATACCAATGATTTATAGACAACTTCATCATTGTCTCTCAAGGTACATACCCACCCAGGTGTTATCTAAGTATGACCTTCTTGGACTATTCTTATCTTGGGTTCCTAACCCTCAAATAATATTGGTCCTCTTGCCTACTCTTGTCTTGGATGCCCTAGAGATCCTCAAAGAGTATTGGATGCCAGATGATGAACTAATCCTCCCATTCTTTTTTCAAGTGAAGAAAATAATGTTGTGTCTATCTTGTGTCTACATTTCCATTCATTGCCTTCATCTAGACTTACAGATGTTAGTCCTGTTCTAGTGCATGACCCATGAAATGGAAAACACAATTGTCACTCCTTTGTAATCAGGGGTGATCCAAAACTCCCTCTTGATCAGGGACATGTCAGAGCTCCCTGTTAACTAGGGAATCTTTCATTCATCAACAACTTCTTATTCGTGGTTCCTTCAGCTACTTGATCTCCTTCCTTTCTTTGATGTCATGAAGTCTTTGTTCGAACTTCTTCTAGGTAGGGCACCATCCATTGATCACTTTCCTTCCTGGTTTGTCATGTCATTGTTTCCTTCGTGGAAAGTGGATTTCTTATCATTCATCAAGTTTTCTTGTCATCTTGGCTACTCCTTTGTCATATTGTCCATGCTTCGGAATACTCTTCTTATGGGTGTTTCGTTGTACTTTCTTGTTTACATGCTTCGACCTAGTAGCCCATCATGACTTCATCCTGATATTGCTTCAAAATTATTTTTTTCTAGATGGTTTCTTCATCACAACATCTTCGTAGAGTAGAATCAATTATTTGCATCTTTTATATCTCCAAGGCCTTCATAAGTGTCAAGGGTCCTTCCTTTGTCAGAGTGGTCCTGCCTTCTTTCGGGAGATATCTTCAAATTATATTGTCAGTTAGTGATTCTCGGTGATCATGGCGTTCTTCCACATGCTTGATCTCTTTCTTCATTTGCTTCTTAGATATACAGGTAAACAATTCTATGCTTCTTGTGAGAGAATTCTTCATTGCTTGCCTCCTGGACTAGATAAAATTTCTTCTTGCTTTGTAGTGAGAAATCTTATACTCATGTGAGAATATTATTTTGTTTACCTTCATTGCATTGTAGTACATGCCTTCGAGCATGTTCTTGGTGAAAGTGACTCTTTCATACTTGATCATGTTATATAACTATTACCATGACTCAATAATATACAAACAATAACAAGACTAAAATTTGATGCATACATGCCTCATCTTGATTCTCCTTTGATCATCTTAGCTTCATTTGGTTGTCCTTGGTGTGGCCCTTCTTGTTTCATCTTAGCTTGTCTACGTATCATCATTTTCTTGAATCCCATGAATGAGATTCCCAATGACACATCTGCTTTGGTTCATGAACCTTCTTTTGAAGATTCCATCATAGGATCTTAAAGACCCTTGCCTTGCAAATGTTTCCTTTCTTTTGATGATGGAGGTCTTCTAGGATTCTTAATCATGATCATTTTTTATTTCATCGTGGATGAGGTCCTATACTAGGTATGCTTCTTCTACATGAATATCTTGAGCTATATCTGACATGCTCCTATATTCTAGAAGATATTTCTATCCATGCATTTTTATTCTCATTATAAATGCTACATCTTCATGAGTATCTAGAACTCTATGTACATCATGCTTCTAGATTCTAGATGATGTTTTTATGAAATATTCCTACATTCTCTATACTACTCAAAACTTTGAAAGAAGACTTGAAGTAAAGAGTTTGATCTAGTCATAGTAGAGATCCAGAGGATCTTCCTTATTTTTCTTCTTTCACCTCTTGAGTTATGTGAGCTTCTTCCCTCTTTATTTTGTTGTTGTTTTCCTTCTTAAGCTTAGGACAATTCCTTTTGTAGTGTCCACATTCTTGGAATCCAAAACATTGGATTTTGGACATGTCTTTCTTGTTTGTTCTTCGTGGACCAAATTTGCCAAATTTCCCCTCTCTTGGCCATGGTAGCAAATAATTTCTCCTTTGATCCCACATCTTCTTTTTCTTTGAGTCTGGTTTCCTCTGTCCTGTAGAGAGACCACATTTCACTTAGAGTGGTTGCTTCCTTCTTGGCATATATACTTGATGTGAAGTTTCCCCAATCCTTAAGTAGAGCATTGAGTACTACAATTTTCATCTCTCTGTCAGAAATGACTTCCCCAAGCTCTTGAAGTTGATCTCTCATTTCAGAGATTTTCATGAAGTAGGGAGATATTCCTTCCTTTTTCATCTTCATATTATATAATTAATTCCTTAGAGATATTACTTCACCAGTGGTGGAGACCAAGAATAGCTCTACTAGCTTAACATAAATTTCTTTCGATGTCTCAAATTTGGATACATAGGGAATGAGAGAGTATTTGATTGATTCTATCAGAATCCTTTGAGCTCTTGTCTCATCCTTATTGTGCTTAGATAAGGCTTTAGTTTGTTCCTTATCAGGGATAGTGATATTCCCTTTGACATGTTCTAGGAGTTCATTCTCCTTTAGAAGTAGATCAATCCTCTTCTTCCATGCAAGAAAGTTATTGGTACCTGCCAATTTATTGTTTTCCTTGCAAAAATACATTGATGTATATTCAGAAGGGGACATGTACTTGATAGATTTTGAGATGTAGTGGATTTTGTTCCTCTTTGGAGACTTGATGGCTTGCCTTCCTTGGATCTTGATGTTCTTCAAGTTGCCTTCTCCAAGTGGACTTGCTTGATGATGAGATTTGCTTCAAGACTTGTAGCTTGATGTAGGTCATGCTTCAATCTGCTCTTCTTTGTAGGTTACTTTATGTATGGATCTTCTTCTAGCTTTGTAGACCTCCTTGATGAATGATGGATTGTAGACCCTTATTGTCCTTGACATTATTGATACTTCTAGTATTGATGCTTCAAATTTGTAAATGATTCTCCTTGATGAGTGTTCTTGAGTTTCCCTTTCCTTGATGTGTCACCTTAGCTCTAATACCATGTTGAAGAATCTAGGGCAAAGTAGTGTAGTGTGATTCTTCGTTACTTGATAAAAATTTGTGTAGTTTTTTTAATTTTTCCTTATTATCTTATTCTTATTATTCTTCTTATTAGTTCATATGTGTGTACTTCATCAAACTGCTACCAAAACCTAAAAACAAGAACACAAGATGTTGGCTCTTTGCCAGGGCCAAAACTTATCTTCTCTTGAGAGGAAAACCTTGTAGTGAATTTCTCTTATTAAAGCTTCTATTGATAAATTCCAAACCCTAGGCCCTTGACAAGAATATCCTCCAAATAAAATTCAAGTCCTTCCCTCTTTCTACACATTGTTTACCGACAATTTGTTCCCCGACACTTCTTCCGGCACTTCGTTTTCCGATACTTTGTCTTCCTTCTTCCGGCACTTTTTTTTTCTTTCAATTATTGGCAAGACTTTTTATACTTGTTCTAGAAGACATGCCTTTGATGAGACCCTTCCCTTATGGTGATCCCTTCACTCTCTTAGCCAACCAATGAACTTTTATGACTGTCAAGGGAGGGCTGTTATGACAGTAGTGCAACCCTAATTCTCGCACATGTGAGAGGTACCCAAGAGAATTAGGGTCCTTTTACTTCGATAGATAGATATGCTTCTTTGATTGTCTTGGGAGGCCTTGTAGGCCTAGTTTCAAACCCAAACAACACAATATTATGGATTTCTTGTCCCTGTTTGTCATATCCACATATTTTTCCTCCTTCTCCCCTCACGTGTGACTGTTTCTAGCCCTAGAAACAATGCCATACCTTCCCTGTTATTTCTCCTTACTTCGCTGCCCTTGTAGACCCTTTAATCTGTCTTCCTTCATTCCTCTTTTGCCTCCTTTCCTTTGTGAATTTCAGAGCTAATTGAATGCGTTATAAAGGAGTGGACAACCTCTATATATAGAGGACTATCCCTCCATTTAGGCCGACTAGAAGGCCGAATTGTCGCCTATTTGCAGGCCGACTTGAAGAGTATAGCTCCTATGGTTTCTTTGGTAGTATTGTATGCTTGAAGGAGCTTCTTGATGGTGCCTTAGCATAGTAGGAGACTTGAATTTGCTTGGAGGTATTCTCTTGACTCTAATACATATTTATACAAGGTGTAACATGCCCTTAAGGTCTTCAACCTTTTTCTTTTGACTATTTGACTCACCTATAACACTTTAACTAGTGCTAGACCTATTTCAATGAGAAAGAAACTCATTGACATATATCATAAAAATAATATTTTTTTCTTGAATAAATTCAAATATCAAAAGTACATTTATGAAGACCGAACGTCGTTACATTTCCTTCAACAATAAGAAGAGAGATAGAGATCATGCAAATGTTGTCGATGAAGCTCCACCCAAGAAAAAAAAGACTTAAGAATCCTAAGTCAAAGACTTATACTATTAAGTCTTCTCTTACATATCCTTCTAAGTCTACTATTTTAAATTTTGCAATGTTTTTATCTTATGTTCTAATTTCTAAAATTTGTAGATCTAATTTATCTTGTTATAACTTTTAGATTGTTTAAATTGTAGGTATCCCTTAGAAAAATTGGATTAATAGGGAATCTTCACCATTTCACTGAAAGATAAGTATATTTTTCTTTGTTTCGTAATTCATGTTTTTGGTTTCCACCTTACATCGAGGTTTATTTGTATTGTATACTCATAACCTCTTTATTTATATTTTCTTTGGTAGGAAATATTGCATAATAGACAAAGTTTTTTTGAAATATGTAACTAGGTTCGATATTCATAATGACATATTATTATGAAACCAGCTCAAGAAAAGATAGAAAAGATAGATCAATGCCTTAGAATTCAGCCTCTTCGAGGGGGAAACCTCCTTTACATTACATAAAGGAACAATTCTTTGATGATTCAAATGACAAAACCTCCTTTCTATATATACGAGTCTAAAGAATCACAATATAACCCAACCGACCTATCAATAATAATATAAAGCCACAAAAATAACAATAGAGGGATTCTATGGGGCACAGTAATAACAATATGGGGGCAATAGGGCACAACAATATTAATAAGGGGTATAACTACAATAGTGATGGGGTAATCACTAGTATTATAGGGACCCAACATGCCCCTCTCCTTCAAAAAAGTGTTGTCCTCAACGCTTGAGTAGTTCTGAATACTTCTGCATAAAATTCTCATCCTCCCATGTGGAATCTTCAGCGGATAAGTTCTTCCACTTGATAAGATACTCTGAAATTGAACGATTTCGTAGCTGTCGAGTTCTTGTTTCTATGACTGCTTCCAGTTCCAACATAATTTTTCCTTCCTCATCAAGTTCTGGCAATATTGTTTGAACTGGGAGCTGTCGCCTATAACCTTCTTTAAACATGAAACATGGAAAACTAGGTGCAATCGAGAAGCTGCGAAGCTCCAATTTGTATGCCATAATACCAATCTTTTGCAACACCTTGTACGGACCATAATACTTTGGTGATAATTTATTATCCTTCTTAGCTTGCTTGAGGGACATTTTCTTATATGGTTGTAGCCTTAAGAATACCCAATCACTACATCAAAACTTCTTTCGTTGCGATGTTGATCTACCTGTTGTTTCATTCTATTCTGTGCCAACACGAGGTTATCCTTTAAGAGTTGGAGGACTTGTTGTTGATGTTCGATGTGATGTTCCACTGCCTGAACCTTAGAATTTTCGCTTAAATATGATGTGATGGATGGTGGTTGATACCCATAAAGTGCCATAAATGGGGTCATTTTTGTTGCTGTATGGAAGGAAGTGTTATACCACCATTCAGCCAGAGGCAACCATTTGACCCATTGTGTCTGTTTATCAGATACAGAGCAACGAAGATATCCTTCCAAACATTTGTTTACTATCTCAGTTTGCCCATCAGATTGAGGATGATAGATGAGCTATGAGCTAACTGAGTACCACGACAAGAAAATAATTCTGTCCAAAAATTTCCAGTGAAAATGGGATCTCTGTCACTTACAATAATCTTTGGGTTTCCATGTAGCTTTTGAATTGTTTCATAAATGCAGTAGAAACTGTACTGGCTTTAAATGGATGTGATAATGCACAAAAGTGTGCGTATTTGGTAAGTCTATCAACTACCACCATGATGACACTCTTTCCCTCAGACTTGGGTAAACCTATAATAAAATCCATTGAAACCTTCTCCCAACGTTGGCTTGGAATGGATAAAGGTTTTAATAGACCCAGTGTCTTAATTGTTTCAACTTATTTTGTTGGCAAACCAAACATTCCGCCACAAACTTTTGAATAATTGATTTAAGGCCATCCCAAAAAAATTCCTTCTTAACCCTATGGTAAGTTTTTAAAAATCCCGAGTGCCCTCCTAAGGGAGAAGTGTGCAATTCCATAAGAATCTTTTGTTTTAGCTGTGAATTCTTACAGAGGTATAAGCGATCTTTGTACCATAATGAATCATTTTGCCAGCTAAATGTATCAGACGTACTGGAATCTTGTTGTAACTTTCGAATAAGTGCCCACACTTCTTCGTCATTCTTCCATTCCTCCCTTGCTTCGTTTATCCAATCTGGTTGGATAATAGAAATGGCGCACAACAATGCTTCCACATCCTCATCCTTTCTTGAGAGTGCATCTGCCACCACATTTTGCTTCCCTTTTTTGTAGATGATTTCAAAGTCATAACCCAACATCTTTGTGACCCACTTTTGTTGCTCTTCAGAGGATAATCTTTGTTCTAAAAGTATTTAAGGCTATCATGATCCGTTTTTACCTTGAAGTGTCTTCCCATTAGGTAGGGTCGCCATTTCTTAAGTGCATGGAGTATTGCCAACATTTCCTTCTCATAAATATCTTTGTGTAAAAACTTTCCCTTGATTGGATGACTTTCAAAAAGCAATGGGTCTTTCATCTTGCATTAAAACACCATCAATTCCATTTCCTGAAGCATCACATTCCAAAATAAAGGTTTTTGTGAAGTCCAGTGTAGCTAAGACC
>APFE030979687.1:5948-21914 GCA_000404065.3 Pinus taeda
CTTAAAGATAAATCAATAGTTTATTTTTGAGAGAGCCCTCTCAGGTTAGGGAGGCTAATCCCTAGCTAAAAGCCTGGTTTGAAACAGTTGCATGAGATCTTACTAAGTAGCAGCCCTTAGTACATGGTTTTGTGACAACAGGTTCGATGAGCAAACCTGCGATGATCACCCCCATTATTAAAAACTAAAATCCTTCCCTCTAGCAAGAAAAAATTTAATGAAAATGCATGAAAACACAATGAAATGCAAGAGAAAAGGAAGAGCTCTTACCTGCAGCTGACGGTTCGAGAAATGATTCTTGAAAATAACAACAAAAAATGATAAAAATAAAATCCAGAAATTCCAATTTTAATTTGTCCTTGCATTAAATTTGTGAATTAAAATCTAATTTAGTCTCACCAGCTGCTTGGAAATAATTAATTAATTCATTATGGATTAATTTGTTGGAGAAATTCAAGTTAGAAGTCTTTCTGAAGTCATGCAAGAGTTATCCCTTAAATTAAGGATATAAGCCTTAAATTAAGGATGTAAGATTGAGTTATATTTGAGTTGTAATTAGTTAGCTCAGTTTACTAAGTTAAGTCCAGTTAAATTAGTTCCAAACTATTTGAGAAACTAATGACGAGTTATCAGTCAGTTGATGCATGCATGCACTCAACCAGTGTATTCCAGATAACTAAAGATTCCCTCATCAATAACTCATGCATGTCTATTCTGAGAAAGACCCAGTTGAGCTAAATGTCAAGGACAACATACTATCAGTTGCATGTGTTTTCCTATAAAGGAAACTCATGCATGCAGTCAAGGAAAGGTTCATTGAGGATTGCACAGTTTTACAATGTGTAAGAGCAGTGTTCCACTTGGTGAGGTGAGAATCATCCACTAGAAACAACGCAAGGAAATAGGAGCTTGGAGGGTAGAGAGGAAGGCTTGAGAGAAGCTAGGATTACTTGTGAGCATTTGTGAGGATTGTACTGAAAGCTGGATAACTGTGAGAGCTAAGGCTTTGTATAATCTCTATGCATTTCCACCTTGTATCATAACATAGATAGTGGGGTTTTTAGCTGAGGGTTTCTCCAAAGTATTTTCATGTGTCTTGGATGATTGATTCTTATTCTTCTGGTTATATGTGTTCAACTCGATCTTTCTCAATTTTTAAGCTTCCACAAAGAAATAGTAGTAGGTTATAGTATTTTGCTTTGTTATATTGCATTATCGGGTTAATCTGTAGTCAGATTTTTTTATATGGTCTCAGAGTGAGATTTGTAAAATTTCCACATGGTGTCAGAGAAAAGTTTATCAAAGCTATGAATAGTATACCGAGGAGAGAATTTGAAGTTTGAAGTTTGGGGTTGCAAGTGCAAATTGAATTCGTATCATACTTCAATTGAGATGGGACATTATGTGACTAATTGCCCATTGAAGAAGTCCAAGAAGAGATCCTTGGAAGGATTGGAAGGTGAGGCCCTGGCGTCTCAATTTGAAATGGACTTTACCCTCATTACATGCATGGTTTCATCGATGATGGGTTGTGTTTGGTAACTTGACAGTGGAGCCTCATTCCACATGACCGGTGATAAAAGTTTATTTAGTGCCTTGGAGGAGAAATATCTCAAGATGAGCATAGAGATGGGTGACGATGAAAGATATAGTGTTTCAGGAGTTGGCATATTTTCTTCTCAGAGGGAATATGGAGCTCCTATCACCTTGATAGATGTGAAGTATGTGTTTGGACTGAAGAAGAACTTGGTATCGGTCATGATGTTGGAGGAAAAAGGTTACGATGTTGTCTTCAGTAAAGGAAAGGTGTTCCTTAGACACATCACCACGAAACAGGTGAAATAGATCGGTTCATGAGTTAAGAACCTGTATGCTATTGAGGTTCAAGATTCATGCAAAGCTTTGAGGAGCAAGGAAAATTTTAGAGACTTGGTGGTTGAGAGGGAGAGTAAATTACCTCTCAACATGTAGCCCCATAAGAAGTCTCAGACAATTGTGGAGGAGCCACAATTGGAGAAGCATAGAGGAGACCGAGTGAAGAGATCCACTCATGCAGATACCTCCATTAGGGGGGAATTTCGATCCAAGTGGGTAGAGGGATCACATGCAGCCATACCTCTAGGTGTGAAGTGGGGCAATGTGAAGTGATAGTTCCATGAAGGCTTAAATTGGGTAGGGTCCATTGAGAGGTTTTATCTCATGGATCGTACCTTGCTACGGGAGCCCAAAGTACATAGTAGCGGGAGGAATAAGTGGGATTGATGCAGTCAGAGATCAAAGTGATAGAGGCTAGAGCAGTCAGATACTGAAGAGCACAAAGAAGGATTGACAACAGTGCAGAAAGGAAGAGTCAACAGAAGCGCAAAGTTTTTAGCTGACAAAGGCAATAGTAGTCAGAGCCTTTGATGACAGATGCATCATATTGATTTAGGTTGGATGTTTCTTTTTGTTTTAGGAGTTGCTGGAGCAACAAAAATAGAGAGAAGTGTTACATGCATAATATTCCAAAGGTTCACAATCAGGATCAAGTTGAATTCCTTTCTTGTTGAGAGGGAGTGTTGAAAATAGCAACAAGAAATGATAAAAATAGAATCTAGAAATTCCAATTTTAATTTGTCCTTGAATTAAAATTGTGAATTAAAATCAAATTTAGTCTCACTAGCTGCTTGGAATAATTAATTAATTCATTATGGATTAATGTTGAAAATAGCGACAAGAAATGCTAAAAATAGTGCTACTATAAATAGCACTTTGGGTACTAGTGCTAGATTGAGCAACAGGTAATGAAAAATGGAACTGCTAAAACTAGAATTTCTATTTTTAGCAGTTTGGGATGGATTCCAATTTTACCCAATCCCTGGACTAAAATAGCAAGTAAAATTCGAATTTGAACTTAATAGCCGTTTGAAAATAAATTAATTAATTCACCATGAATTAATTAGTTGTGAAAAATCAGACATGAAGTCTATGTGAGGACATGCAACTATTTCTCTATTAATTGAGGAATTTATCCATCAGTTAAAGATATAAGGATGAGTTCTAATTTGAGTTGTAATTTGTTGACTCAGTTAACTGATTCAAGTCCAGTTAGATTGATTTAAACAACTTGTTTAAATTAATGTGACTTCAGTTAGTTAATGCATCCCTGCATATAATGCTGCACTTCAGATAACTGAATATTCTCTCATAAATAACTAATGCATGTCAGTTTAGATAGAGACTCGGTTGAGATCAGAGGAGAGACATTGTACTATCAGTTGGATGGATTTTTCCTATAAAGGAAACTCATCCATGGAGAAGGATTTATCTCCTTCAGGATTGTGCAGTTGGATCAGAGGTTAGTGAGTGTGTGAAGAGGCCAATTCACACAAGTGGCTGTACTGGATCCCAAGGAAAATTGCGCAAAGAAATAGGAGGCTTGGAGGGTAGAGGGGAAGGTTTGAGAGAGGCCTTTGATTGTCTATGAGCAACAGAGGGATTGCAGAAAGAGCAGGATTGCTTGTGAGCTGATTCTTTCTGTAATCCAAACTATATTTCCACTTGTATGATAATATAGAGTTGAGGTTTTAGGCTGAGGCTTTCCCCATAGTATTCTTCTGTGTTTCATGTGTGATTGAATCTTCTTCTCTGTTATATGTGTTCTATTTGATCTTGCTCAAATTGATTAAGCTTTCGCAAAGTTTGATAGTAGAAGTAGTTCTAGTATTTTACTTTAGTATATTACATTATCAGGTGATCTACAGTGGAAATTTATACATGGTATCAGAGCTAGCTGATTTATAGAAAAATTCTACATGGCATCAGAGCAAAGGTGATCAAAGCGGAGAACAATATACTAGAAGAGATTTCAAAGTTTTGAGTTTTGGGCCGTGAGTTTTCAGAGAAGATATGAAAATTTTTGTGCAAAATTTTCAGAAAAAAATAGTAGGTCTACATTCCTTGTGGAAAAATACCCAAATACAAAAAAAAAAATCGGCTGAATCGAAGTTCGGATGAGGGAGATATTACTAATTTAAAATTAGCTATTTTTCCAGGAAATTTTGTGACGGTGAGAAAGATGAAACAAATTGGTGTGCTAGCCAAGAACCTATATGCACTTGAGGTACAAGATGCATGCAAAGCCTTGAAGAGCAAGGCAAAGATTAGATGCTTGGTGGTTGAGAGGAAGAGTAAATTACCTCTCAACATGCAACGCAAGAAGAAGTCTCAGACAATTGTGGAGGAGCCACAATTGGTGAAGAAGCTTTAGGAGGTTGTGGAGCAGCCACAATTCGAGAAGCCAAGAGGAGATTGAGTGGAGGCATCCAATCATGTAGACCTCCAGTAGGGGAAAATTTCAAGCCAAGTGGGTAGAGGGATCACATGCATCCATACCTCTAGGTAGGAGGTGGGGCAATGTAGAGTGATAGTCCCAAGAAGGCTGGAATAGTGGCAGGATCCTTGAGGTACCAAACCTCTTTGATTTGAATTTGTTACAAGAGCCCTAATGAGGAGTAGCAGGACTGGATGATTAGGTAGAGACAGATTCAGATGTAGCGGCAGAGAGAGCTACAGTGCAGGAGTCCCAAGACTGTGTAGAGCTAGCAGGCTGCAACAATGTGAGAGACATAGGAGTGTTGCACTAGTGGAGGATGGCACAACGAAGTGTGCAATGATGTGAGATGCATGGAGTGTTACAACAGCTCAAAGGTCAGAGAGGGAGCACTTGTCAGCAGTAGGTAAAGATTCAACATCTGAGTATGTTTCTAGCCCAATAGAGAGGTCAGTGGGAGTTTTTTTTGTTCCTAGAGTTGTTCGCGCAACCACACTTGGTAGAAGTGTTGCATGTAGAACATTTCAAAGGTACATGATCAGGTTTGAGTTGAAGCCTTTCTTGTTGAGAGGGAGTGTTGAAAATAGCAACAAGAAATGCTAAAAATAGAAGTGCTAAAAATAGCAGGTTGGCTACCAGTGCTAGATTGAGCAACAGGGAATGAAAAATGGAAGTGCTAAAAATAGAATTTCTATTTTTAGTAGTTCGAGATGGATTCCAATTTTAGTCAGTCCCTGGACTAAAATAGGAAGTGAATTTGAAATTGAACTTAACAACTGTTTGAAAATAAATTAATTAATTCACCATGAGTTAATTAGTTGTGAAAAGTCAAACATGAAGTGTATGTGAGGAGTGCAACAATTTCTCTATTAATTGAGGAATTTATCCATCAGTTAAAGAGATAAGTATGAGTTCTAATTTGAGTTGTAATTTGTTTGCTTAGTTAACCGATTCAAGTCTAGTTAGATTGATTTAAACAATTTGTTTAAATTAATGTGAGTTCAGTTAGTTAATGCAAACTTGCATATAACTACTGCACTTCAGATAACTTAATATTCTGTCATAATAACTCATACATGTCAGTTCATATAGATACCTAGTTGAGTTCAGAGGAGGGACATTGTACTATCAATTGGATGGATTTTTCCTATAAAGGAAACTCATCCGTGGAGAAGGATTTATCTCCTTCAAGATTGCGCAGTTAGATCAGAGGTTAGTGAGTGTGTGAAGAGGCCAATTCACACAAGTGACTGCATTGGACCCCAAGGAAAATTGCGCAAAGAAATAGGAGGCTTGGAGGGCAAAGGAGAAGGTTTGAGAGAGGCCTTTGACTGTCTATGAGCAACAGAGGGATTGCAGAGAGAGTAGGATAGCATGTGAGCTGATTCTTTTTGTAATCCACACTATATTTCCACTTGTATGATAATATAGAGTTGGGGTTTTAGGATGAGGATTTCCCCATAGTATTCTTTTGTGTTTCATGTGTGATTGAATCTTCTTCTCTGTTATATTTGTTCTATTTGATCTTTGCTTAAATTGATTAAGCTTCCGTAAAATTTGATAGTAGAAGTAGATCTAGTATTTTGCTTTAGTATATTGCATTATTAGGTGATCTACAGTGGGAATTTCTACAATTAATTACTTGGAGAAATTCAAGTTAGAAGTATTTCTGAAGTCATCCAAGAGTTATCCCTTAAATTAAGGAGATCAGCCTTAAATTAAGGAGATAAGATTGAGTTATATTAGAGTTGTAATTAGTTAGCTAAGTTTACTAAGTTAAGTCCAGTTGAATTAGTTTCAAACTGTTTGAGGAACTAATTGTGAGTTATCAGTGAGTTGATGCACTGATGCACTCAACTAGTGTACTCCAAATAATTGAAGATTACCTCATCAGTAACTCATGCATGTCTATTCTGAGAAAGATCCAGTTGAGCTAAATGTCAAGGACAATGTACTATCAGTTGCATGTGTTTTCCTATAAAAGAAACTCATGCATGCAGTCAAGGAAAGGTTCCTTGAGGATTGCATAGTTTTACATTGTGTAAGAGCAGTGTTCCACTTGGTGAGGTGAGAATCATCCACTAGGAACAATGCAAGGAAATAGGAGCTTGGAGGGTAGAGAGGAAGGCTTGAGAGAAGCTAGGATTGCCTGTGAGCATGTGTGAGGATTATACTGAGAGCTGGCGAGCTGTGAGAGCTATGGCTTTGTATAATCTTTATGTATTTCCACCTTGTATGATAATACAGATAGTGGGGTTTTTAGCTGAGGCTTTCCCCAAAGTATTTTCATGTGTTTTGGATGATTGATTCTTCTTATTATGATTATATATGTTCAGCTCGATCTTGCTCAATCTTTAAGCTTCCGCAAAGCAATAGTAGAAGTAGGTTATAGTATCTTTCTTTGGTATATTGCATTATCAGGTTAATCTACAGTAAAATTTTCTATATGGTCTTAGAGCGAGATTTGTAGAGAATTTTCAGAATTTCTACAATGATGCCTTGGATCTCCCACATTGCTCGCTAGAAAAATCGAATAAAATGGGGTAAAAATGAACTCTCAAATTTACTCCAAGTGAAATGGTAAAAATGTTTTTACTTTTAGTCTATTTATAAGTTTTAAATTCATTTTTAACAATATTTTATTATTTTTCTCGATATCAGTGATGTGTGGTTATCTTTGTGTAGTTACATGTAATTTTTGTTGGATACAGTGATTATTCTTGACTAATTCAATGAGTTGTATTTTATTTCTTTTTTTAGTCTCGTTAAAAATGAACGAAAAAGGAACCCTCTAGAGTCATCTTTAAGCTCTTTTTTGACTCTCGAAACATGAAAAGATTGTCAAGTACTTGTCTTTTCAAACTCGTTAAATTAAAAGAATTGAGGTCATGTTAGTATACGTTTACCCCTTTTTCAGGCTGAGATTGACTATTTACGGAAAATGTACACAGTGGTTGACATGGTTAAGAGGTTTGAGGGAGAAATTACGAAAAGGGACATGATGGAGATTTTTTTTTCCGTCTCTTTTTCAAACTCTCTAAAATATGAAAAAGATACCAAGTTATTCTTCCGTCGGACTTGTTAAAATTGTTACAAAGAAAGACTCATCACCATGATGACACCAAGTTTCTCCTTCCTAGGACTTGTGAAACTTGCCAGGATGGATTCATTCAAAGAATGAACTTATATGACAAGAATATGCTATTCCCTTCAAGCTTGTGATAAAAATAATTGGAGTACTCGCTAGAAATAGTGGGGAAAAATGTAAGTGAAACATCATTTGTATTGGCAACATGTCGCTCTTGAACATGACATTCTTTTGCTTCTCATGTTGGGTTTGGGATATTTTCACTTAGTCACTTGTCCTCTCAAGTTTGGGTGATCCATTTTCCCTCTCATCTGACTATTCCATTTTCATCATCACCCTTGGTCTTATGTTGAGTCAAATGTTGCCACACTTTGGAGTTGTGTCGCTGATGTTCAAGAGAAGTCCTATTTGCAGTTCATTACCTATACATTATCTGACCCTTTTCTATAGTCTTGAATGATATTCATTTCATTCCACTTTTTTCCTCGTCTCATTTCGATGATGGGGGGGAAATCATGGCCCTCCTTCAATGAGTCACTTCCTATCGACTTCAACTCATTATCCAGGAAGATGACTTAGAGACTCCCTTTCAGTACCATAGAGCTTGCATGACTTAATGGAAATTTCTTTGCATTCGTCAATAGGTTTTCATCATTGGCCTTCGATTGGATGATTCCATGAGAGTTTGACTTCAACTTCATTTTCACATTCACAGATGTACTATCGTACCTTGAGAACCATTGTTATTACTAGTGGTTTCTCTCGTGCCTATTAACGGTCCACATCATTGGTTGGTAATTAGGTGGTTTTATAGCATGTTTGACTTCGACACATTCATTCGCATGTTAGAATTCGTACTTCGATCAGGTTGGGATGGAGTGCAAGACCCTGAGTCTTGTCTGATATGACTTAGGCCATGTGGAGTTATGTATTATTCATGATTGTACACATGTTTCTATTATACAGATGGTTGTGACCATATCGTGGGACTTTACATTTATGATCATCCTTCTATATAGGCTGGCTACGTCCATACTTTGGATCATATATTTATAGATGATCCTTTTTCCTTTGGATGGTTGTGCCCATACCATGGATCTTTTCACATAGTCCTTACTATCTGGGTGGCTGCATCCATGCCATGGATTCATGTTTTAATATCAGATATGTATATGTATATGCGTCCTTGATTTGCAGGTCTCCTGGTAGTGTTTGTTCTTGTTCTTGCAAAAGATCGTAAAGCATCTCAACCATCACTCCATGTTCTACCTTCATGCTTTAGGGGGCATCCGTTACACAGTATTTTGTCACACCTCCTGCACTTCCCCTTGACATACCCAAAAGTTCTCGAAACACAACCATCATGTAGTGTACTCATCCAAATATGCAGCTCAGATCCTCCCTACAACATTGATTGGAAAATGCCTTGAGGTTCCCTTAAAGGAAATGGCTTTAAAAACCTAATTATAGAATCATCGCTCCCCTGACACTAAAAACTGCGATGGTCACTAGTTGCACGATACTAGCCTCACGATGCCAACACACCTTTTGATTGGATATTAGTGATGATCCTTAAAAGGCAATTTTCCCAAAGAGGAAAAGAAGCTTCATGATCTAGAGGCTTCCAGAATGACGAGTTGGAGGTTGTTCAATGTGGAGGAGGTTGAGTTCTCTCAACTTGGCCTTTTGGTCTTATCCCTATGAGCTTCCTTCTTGAGATGAGGGCCTTCTCCTATCTTTGAAGAGATCCTAACTCACTTTCCTTGCCCATATATTCATCCTCTCCCCTTCCCAAATGGTTGGTCTTTAGCTATTTGCACCCTTATGCTGATATTGTCCCTACATGCTACTCATTTAGGTTGGAGAAGCAATGCTTGGAGAGCTTGAGCTTGGACTTGGACATTCACTCAAGGAGAGCTTATTTACATCAAGGCTTGGTTGTATGCTTCCTCCTTTATTCTATTAATATATACAATTGTTGGTTCATTTTCCATAAATGTGTATGTTAATGCATCATTTATCTTAATTCTCCTTGATCTGTGAATTAGGTTACCTTCGATTATGCTATTTGTACTTGCATGCTTTGTTGTGTCTTGATCAGTTGTGTAGCCATTTAAATGTTGTGAGAAGTAGGATCAAGCTCGTGGCACAAGCGATTCGAGGTCCTATCAAAACGGGGATATTATAGCATCAGAACGAGGTAGGTTATCTACCTTTTCTTATATTTCGATTGTAACTTAGGAAAGTGTCTAGTAGATTGTCACATAGGTTTCTAGTCCCACTCATTGGACTAGAGGGATTGTCTTTGTCCATAGAGAGGATAGCCCAGGCAAAACTAAAAACAATTAAATTTTTAGTGACTTGGAGGAGAAGGACCTCCAAATGCACGTCGAGATGGGAGATGATGGAATGTATAACACGACTAACATCAGTACTATTACTTTTTAGAGGGATTTTGGTTCTCCTCTCACATTAAAGATGTGATTTATGTTCTAGGTTTGAAGAAGAAATTGGTTTCAATTGCTATGTTGGAGTAAATTGGTTATGATGTAATATTTAGGAAAGGAAAGGATTTCCTCTATCACATAGCTTCTAGACAAGAGAATCGGATTGGGGTTCAGGAGAAGAAACTCTACAAATTGGAGTTAAAATATTGTGCATCATTGAGCACACAAGAAGAGAAGGTGTAGAGCCGAGACATTGGTGAATTATGGCATAGAAGACTGGGCCATCTTCAGCATGGAGCTTTAAAGATCATGCAAAATATTTCTACAGGAATTCCCAAGTGCACAATAGAGAAAAGTGATACATGAAAAGGGTGTACATTGGGGAAGTATACCAAGGCCACCTTTCATGATAGTGAAAGTCGAGCACAAGCGATCCTTGAAAGAGTTCACTTAGATGTATGTGTAATGTTCTCAATAGCCTCTATTGACAAGCACAGGTATTATATAATATTTGTAGATCATTTCTCACCTACGTGCTGGATTTTTTTCATGTAGAAAAAATATCATACATTCTCTAAATTTTGTGAGTTTAAAGCACTTTTTGAGAAAGACACTAGTAGGAAAGCGAAGGCTTTTAGAAGAAATACCATGGAAAATATGGGTCAAATGAATTCAAGAAATTATGTGCATCAGAAGGCATTCGATGAGAGTTAATAACACCCAATAACCCACAATAGAATGGGGTGGCCAAAAGGAAGAACAATATTATTGTGGGCGTTGCATGGGCGATGTTACATGATCAAGGCCTACCATTGCACTTATGGGTCGAAGCATGCAACACAACTGTATATGTGTAGAATAGGAGTCCTCATTGGATTCTCGGGATGAATACATCAGAAGAAGTTTTTTTAGGTAAGAAACTAGACGTGGCAAACTTCAAGATATTTGGTTCATCATTTTACTATCATGTTACCAAGGACGCAAGGAAAAATCTAGAGCCAACAAATGAGGTAGGCATATTTGTGGGGTATACTAATACACCTCACAAATATCGGGTGTAACTTCCATATCATAGGATGAAAATGGTTCATGGAGATGCGAATTTCGATGAAAAGAAGGCCATGAGATATTCCCTTGAGAGGGAGCTTCATTTACATGCAGATGAGGAGCTTTTAGATCCAAAGGAATAACCTTAAGATGATGTCGAGAAACCACATGCATGGGAGCAGAGAGTGGAAGCACCCACTCATGCAGAGACTTCCAGATATGGAAGGAAGCACACCATAGAAGTTGACATATTGATGCATGATGCTAGAGAGAATGTGGGAGCATCCACATCACACCATAGGTAGAGGAGGTCACCAGATCGATACACTAGCTACATGGCTCTAATGAGCAAGAGTGTAGAGATTGAGCCATCCTTATTCAAGGAAGCAGTGAAACAACCCGTATGGTTTGATGCCATGGTAGAGGAGTATAACTCCATTATCAAAAAAAATGTTTGGGAAAAGGTCGCACGACCAATAGACAAGTCAGTGGTGAGTTCAATATGGATTTATAAAGTAAAACAAGCAACAAAAGGGAATATCAAGAAACACAAGGCCAGATTTGTGGTTAGAGGGTTCTTTCAGGTGGAGAGAATTGATTACGAGGAGATATTTGCTCCAGTAGAAAGGCACTCTTCAATCAAATCTGTTCTAGCACTTTCAACGTAGATGGGATGGAAGATACATCAGATGGATGTGAAGACAACATTCCTCAATGGAGTGATTGAGGAAGAGGTGTACCTTGAGCATCCAGAAGGATTCAAGACCTTCAATAGAGAATCACATGTGTGTAGACTCAAGAGAGCAGTGTATGGATTGAAACAAGCACCTTGTGCTTGGTACACTAGGATCGACAACTATTTCACCAGGGTTTGCTTCACCAAAATTGAAGCAGATGAAAAAATTTACCATATTGTCGTTGAAGGTAAATTATTGATTATAGTATTATATGTTGATGATTTAATTCTAATAGTAGATATATTGCAAGAGAATTTTAGATGGCTCAGGGGTTCATGCATTATTTCCGTGGTATGGAAGTATGGCAAGGAGATGAGGAATTGTTTGTCTCTCAGGGAAAGTATGCCAATGAGATACTGAAGAAGTTCCACATGGAGAGAAGCAAACCCATGGAGACTCCTCTAACAAGAAATTAGAGGAAGGAAGATGCTACTATGGTGAAGTTGTGGAGACTACTATTTACATCCAGCTTGTGGGTTCACTTATGTATTTGGTGAACACACAACTGAAGATATGTTTTGTAGCTCACCAACTTAGTCAAGCAATTGTTAATCCCACCAAACTCTATTGGAAGGTAGCTAAACATGTGTTGAGATATCTTAGAGGCACCACTTAGTTTCGTATTTGGTACAAACAGAAAAAGGGAGTGAAATTGCAAGGCTTCACAAATGTAGATTGGGAAGGGATTCCATCCGACATGAAGATAAAATTAGGGGGAATCTTCAGTATTAGGTCAGCAATAGTTTCTTGGTACAATAAGAAGCAGAGATTAGTTGCACTTAGTTCAGTAGAAGTAGAGTACATGGTTGTTAGTCAAGCAACTTGTAAGGCTATCTAGATGAGGAAGATCCTTGTTGGATTATTTTGTCAATAGATGGATCCTACAATGATTTATTGTGACAACCAAGGTTGTATAAAACTCTCTAAGAATCTAGTTTTTCATGATCAGTCCAAGACTATCGACATTTGGTATCACCATCTACAAGATTGTGTGCAGAGGAGAATCATGTTGCTAGAGTAAATTCCTATAGAGGAATAGGATGCAGGATTGGGGTATGTGATAATCCCTTTCTTGCTGAGAGGGAGTGTTGAAAATGCAACAAGAAAATCATGATTTAATATTTTCCTTGAATTAAATTAGAACTAAAATTGTAATTTCACATCACAAGACAACTTGTACGAGTTACCTAAGTTAATTTGACTTAGTTAGATCATTTAATTTAGGTTGAGGGTCTAAATTGATTCATTTAGAGTGTCTTCTACATTATAGTAGCCCTGATTGAGTTTATTTTGAGTTGTAATTAATGAATTCAGTTTAACTAAGTTAAAGTCAATTAAACTAGTTGCAATTGACAAAGGAACTAGTAGGAGGTCAGATAGTGGGGTGCTGCTTCATTTGTTTAACTATATAATTGATGATTCAATCATAAATAACTCATGGATGTAATATATGAGAGTTACCCATTTGATATTGGAGTTCAAGGGCAGTGTACTATCGGTTGTATAATCATACAAATTGTACAGGTGGTGCATGCAGGTAGAGAAAGGCCTATGAGGATTGTAAAATTCATATTGCTGAATTTACCTAATTAATAGGGGGGATAATTTGCAAGGAAATAGAGACTTGGGTAAGCCAAAATTTGGTTAAGTATTAGCCTAGTCTTGTTTAGGAAGCTATGAGACAGATAGAGATAGTGTAGAAGTTGCTCGGGCTTGAGTAAAACATTGTGATGTTCTCATATTTTATGACTAATGAAATATACATATAGCAATGGTTTTTAGCTGTGGCTTTCCCCGGGAAATCATTGTGTAATGTGTTGATTGAATTATTTCTCTTGTATGCTTCATGATTTCTCGATCAATTAATTGTTTCCGCTAATGAGTAGAGTAGATTAAAGTCTTTAATTTTAGCATATTATAGAAGAACTTTGAATCTAAAAGGAATTTCTACATGGTATCAAAGCATAAATCACTCTAGAAGAGGAGAATACGAGTTTGTATTTTGCAGGTGAAATCGAATTTGCAGTATCATTCTTCAGAGCCAGTAGGATGTTCATCTATGCATTGAGACTCAAATATGTCCTTCAGGGTAGTTCAAACAATATTTATTGCAAGGATAGGATGGAGGTAATGTTGGAAGACAATAGGCTAAAGGAATTCATGGAAAATGATATTCCTATGCCTCCAACAATACATGCTCAAGATCCGGCAGAGTGGAAGAAATGTGTTATAAAGGCGAGAAGGATCATACTAGAAGGAGTTCGAGATCATACTGTCTCGAACCTCCATGGGAAGGGTACACCATATGCAATGTGGAAATCCTTAATCAACTCATTTTAGAACAATAGTGACCAAAAAAAGTTGGCACTAAAGGAAAAGCTTTGAAAGATCAAGATGGAGAAGGGTGACACAATATGACAATACTTGAGTATATTCACCCAATGTCGGGATGATCTTGGGAGTGTTGGTATTACAGTTGCTAATGTTGATTTGATCAGCTTAGAAGTTCTAGGCCTTCCCAAGATCTGGTACAACTATCATGATTTGGTAAATGGGAGGGAGAATATGCCAAAGTGGGAGTGTTTTTGGTCTGACTTGGTGCAAGAAGAGATAAGGTAGAGCACCAGAGATGGAAACTCATCCAAGCATGATGATGAGGAGAATTGTGCCTTAGATGGAAATAAGAAGAGAGGGAAAGGAAATAAATTCTAATCCAAAGGAAATTCTAGTCAAGGTGGCAAGAAGAAGGGCTTGTCAAAGATTAATTCTTTTCACTATCATGAGATAGGACACTATGCCACAAAGTGTCCACACAAGAAGGCCAACAAGAAGCCCTCAGGAGGAGTGGCAGGTGAAGCTCTTGCTTCACAATTCGGGTTGGATTTCACCCTCAGTGATTGCATGGTGACATCGATGATGGGTAGTGTGTGGTATATGGATAATGGAGCCTCATTCTAGATGATTAACAACAAATATTTTTTCAGTGAATTGGAGGAGAAGGACCTCTAGATGCACATTGAGATGAGAGATGATGGAAGGTATAACATGACCAACATCGGTACTGCTAATTTTCAGAGGGAACCGTGGTTCTCCTTTCAATTTAAAAGATGTCATGTATGTTCCAGGTTTGAAGAAGAATTTAGTTTCAGTTGTTATGTTGGAGGAATGTGGCTATGATGTGATATTAGTAAAGGAAAGGCTTTCCTTTGTTACATAGCCTCAAGAAAGGTGAAGCGGATTGGGTGAAGAACTTATACAAATTGGATGTATAATATTGTGCAGCATTGAGAAAAAAATTAGATAAGGTGAAGAGCTGAGACATAATTTGGTGAATTATGGCATAGAATATTGGGCCACCTTCACCATGGAGATTTCAAGGTCATGCAGAAGATTTCTACAAGACTTCCTAAGGGTGCACTAGAGTAGAGAGATACATGCAAAGGGTGTACACTGGGAAAGTACACAAAATCCACCTTTCATGATAAGGACAATTGAGGGAAAGTGATCCTTCAAATAATTCACACAAATGTGTGGACTCTTCTCGACAACCTCCATGGCCAAGCACAAGTATTATGTAAAATTTGTAGATTTTTTCTCATGTAAGTGTTGGATTTTCTTCATGCAAAAGAAATATCAAGTGTTCTATAAATTTTTTGAATTTAAAACACTTGTTGAGAAATACACTAGCAGGATAGTCAAGGATCTTAGGAGTGATAACAATGGAGAATATGTGACGAATGAATTCAACAAATTATGTGCATTATAAGGCATTCGGCATGAGTTAATAACACCACATAACCCACAGTAGAATTTTATGGCTAAAAGGAAGAACAAAAGTATTATGGGATATGGAAAGACAATGTTACATGATCAGGGCCTACCATTGCACTTGTGGGCAGAAGTGTTATACGGGAATAGTGTCCACACGGATGCTGCTATAACCACTAAGATGGGTGGCTATCTTAGAAACAAACAGTCAAAGTCTACTATTGATTCCTTTTATGAAAATAGATGAGAGGAAAACCAAGAGGGCCAACTTGAGTCTTGCGCTCGATTTCCTTTCTTTCTTGGTAGAGTTTTGCCACTTGCTCTTTGTCTACCCAGCTTCAAAAGGACCTGTAGAATCATAACAACATACTACTATGCAAGAAACAAGGATCTAAGTTCATAAATAATGTAGGATCAGATGTGCATTAACCATATACAAGCATATATAGACAAATACACAAGAATATGGAAGGAAACAAGAATAGCTTTATTTAGATAAAAAGTAGCAAGAGGATTACAACCATGAGCAGCTCTGACCCAACATCATCCTCCAGCTAAGAAGCCCTT
>APFE030979690.1:0-17282 GCA_000404065.3 Pinus taeda
AACCTCCTTTTTATATACAGGAGTCTAAGGAGTCATAATGTAACCCAGCCGACCTAACAATAATAATATAAAGTCACAAAAATAACAATAGAGGGATTCTATGGGGCACGGTAATAAAAATATGGGGACCATAGGGGCACAAAAATATTAATAATGGATACAACTACAATAGTAATGGAGTAATCACTAGTATTATAGGGACCTAACAAAGTTTGATTACCAATTGAGAAAGGATAATTTTACCTAATTGAGAGAATTGAAATGCTACCTACTACAGTAAAGGAAGATTGAAATAGATGCTTAAAGCACACCTCTCATCTAGGTATTTTTTAAGATACCTTGCTTTAGAAGAATTATAAGTTAACACATGTGAAACCCTAACTAAGCTAAGCATGTCGTCTAATCTAATAAAACATTTAACTGCTGTGCATATGAATAAGCATAACAAATTTTTATTTTTCTTTTGTAAAAACATAAATGCTAATTCTTCTTGATTGTATTTAGGTGGGTTAGGTGTGAAGAGGGATGGTTGTGATTGTTCATATGGCTTGGGAGGAAATCAAGGGTCCTCTCTTATCTTTCGTGACATGTTTCTCACAAATCAGCCTCAAAACATGTTATTATAGGTCATCCTATAGGATGTCTACAGGATATCCTAATTCACCTACAGGATCCCCTGTATTCCTACAGGAACAGGATGGAAGCATGAGGAGTGATTTGGGCAGTGGTATAAGGCTTAAGGAAGGTGAGTGATGGAAGGAATAAGGCAAGGAAGTGGTTAGGACTCCCTTGTAACTCAAACCAAAGTTGTATGATGGTTGAATTTTCTCACAAGCATGGCAAGTTGTCCTTAAAAATGATAACTCAGCTAATGGATTTAGTGGATTTTGGAGATCATGGATGGTTGAGGTTTCTTATATGAGGTCTTCTTGCACTATTGAATCTCTTGCAATATACACATCATTGTTGGAAATTACCCATAATTCATGTCAAAAAAAGAAAGGTTTCCAACAACATAAGAAAATCGAATTTCATCATTCATTTGCCTAGTTCATGCATGGAAATACTTGCAGCCTATTGTGAACACACCATGAAATCTTATAAAAATCTTAAGATATAAGAAATTACAACTGCAATCTATCTTTGAAAACTAAAAGATGCTGACCTAATTAGCATAAAAACCCTAAATTTCATAAGAAACCAGAATTTTGTCTTTTGGGATTGAATGAGAGTCTTCCCTCAAACCATGGTCCCTAAAGGGAGGAATGAGGCAAGATCCACCTATATCATCCTTTTTGGTATTTCTTATCTCTCTAAAGCTACTATTAAAGCTATGCACAAATGGAATCAAACTAATCAAATTCACCAATACTTGTAATGTAATAATGCCAAAATCAATTCGACAAGTAATATATGAAATAACCTAAACATACAAGTATAGTAAGAGGAACCTCTACTGATAGGGTTGGGCCCTAACCCAAGAGCTTCAGCTCTCTGAGTCAACTAGTGTTGGATCAAGGGAATGCTCATTTTCATTAACATCTAAAAAAAAATGCATAGTAGTGTTTTATCACAATCCTTCAACTCGAAAGTGCTTAGTTATCTTTCGTAAAAAATCCAAATCCTAATGAGGCTCTAGGCCTTCTTATTTATACAACTGAAGTTTCCAGCAAATTCCTTAAATCTAGGGAGGTTTGGCTCCCAATTCTAAGATAAAATGGTTCTTAATTATCATTGGCTCGACTGCTAATGTCCTCATGACTTGGTTGCCTGCAACTCCGAGCTAGTGTGATTTGATTGAGGGATCTTCGAATGAGTGAGGATTTAATGAGGAAGATACATATCCTATAATCTCTCCTTATTGTCTCATTCGAGTTCCTGCACCTTAATTAGCCATAATTTGCCATAATTTGCTCCCAAAAACCTGCAATCAATGCACATTAGACCACTAGATATAACATCTTACTTTTACTCATCTCATTAAGAAAAATATAATTAAAACATGTAAGGAATTATGAGAAGAGTTGATTTTAGTAATCTTGGAGGTGTATTAAGGTCCATATATTTATCAAATGATGAGCCTCATCAGTGTTTATAGTTGTTTCTAACTGTAAAATAAACCAACTTTAGCAATTTTTGAAGTCGACTTGTGGAGGATTAGTTTGGAGGTTGACTTTGCAAGGTGACTTGATGGAGGAGCCTTTTGACATGACAAAGTAGATTTGACTTTGAATTAAAAAAAAAAAAATCCTAAAATCCTACAATGGAGGCTTGACCTATGACCATTGACCCAAGCATGAGATTCATGCTTTAATAAGTCAATTTGAATAATAATAAAAATTTATTTTGACAAATGTATTACATTATACAATTATGAAGACCGAACCTAGTTATGTTCTTCAACGCTCCCTCTTAACTAGGGAGGTACTCATAATTACATATATATACAAGTACATGGAAGATCTCAAAAACACATGAACTACGAAGAGTTTAGGCACACTCAATGCCACAAACTAGATACCTAAACATGGTTATCTATCTAGGTGGGACTAAGATGGACTAAAGGTTTCAGCCAGTCTAGGTACCATCAGGCTTACTAAATAACCATCATTGCAGGGATCTAGGTGTGTATCAAAGGTTAGATCTCCAAGACCAATGCCACCCTCCCTCTTTAGGATCTAGACATCAAACACACATAGGCTGTCTAGATTTCCACCCAAGCATCCACCGTTAGATGCTTCTAATCTCCCTATCAATATATCCATTCGTACAAGCATGCTTCTAGAGTGTTCAATCTTCTTGAGAAGAGATTTTACTTGTACAAACACAAATACCAAACAATAATAAACTTTCAAATATACAAGTAAGCACAAATCTTCGGGGTCCTCAATTATTCAGATGTTGCTAATATCATCATCAAGTTATCCATATTCAATTTGTCGAAATCTCTTCTTCTTCTTTCATTCCTTTAGCATCTTGAATTCATTCTCCAATTTCTTCTTTGGGGTATCTATCATGACTATCATAATATGACATCCCTCTCAATTGGGGAAATGTACTCCAGGCTCCCTCTTCAGTGAGGGAGATTAGAAACTTCCTTTTCTTATAACATTGCAAAATATTTTATGTCTTCATTCCTTGATCATCATCATTCATATTCTTCCTTCATCATGCTTATACAAACATCTTTATTATCTTGAACATTATGTATCTACAGCATTTTAATAGAATATACAAATAAAACAAATATACATAAGCATGAAGTTATCTATATGGAAATATTATAATTTGGACATTAAATAGCTAAACCTAGTTAGGTTCACGCTAGACATCAACGTCTTGCTAGGATTTTGTCATAAACCTTAGACTTCATCATCAAGAATCCGAGCAATTCAACCAAGATACTAGTCTCATTATATCTAGGATCTCAATATTGCTTTTAAATACATATGATAGGTTCTACCATGACTTAATGTAAACGCTATAGACACAACATTTTATATATTAGTGATTCAATATATTACTATCTAAAGTTTCAACAATATGCTTTTACATGAAAAACTTTTACTAGAGTTTGTTGCAAACCCTAGGCTAAATCATATTGAAAAAAATATCATATCCTAGAATATCAGTTAGAGCTTCATAAACACTAGGTTTCACAAACTAAAACATGAAAATTAACAATTAGGACAACATATATACATATCTAGGATGCGTGCACTAGAATCTCATATTTATATGTACTAGGTAAGCACAAACATTAATACATCAAAGTTACATATACAACAATTTCATTCAGGCTAGGGTTTCAATCATATGGATGAATATACACCTAGGGTTTTGATCTTAGAACTTCATGTTAGCTAATGCAAGGGTCTTTCTTATAAACCCTAATCTACAAAACCCTAGAGATCTAGGGTCTCAATACATAACTTAGACATTAACAACAAACCCTTGAGGACTAGGGTTCCTATTATAAGAATACCAAACTCCTAAACATAAAAATGAATAGGATTTCTAGATTTCATTAACAACCCTAAGTAGACTAGGGTTTCATAATCAATTTTGACATACCCTTAGGTTAGGGTTTTACAGAGAACCTTTTAAGGTTCCATAAGAATGATCAAATGATAATATAATGAGGGTAGATTCAATCTAATGATTAAGAACCCTAACTAGAATATTTATGATTCAAAACCTAGACATCAGAGAGTTAGTAATACCAAGTAAATATTTTAAAATAATTTTACTTTTAATGAAGAAAAACTGCTTCCATACCTTGCTTTACACTTTTACAAACCTTGTAGGGTTTCCTTGAAGTGATTATCCTTAGACTAATTTCCTAAGTGTCTATTGTAGGTTTGGATTTCTTGAGACAATTTGTACTTTTAATGAAGAAAAGTGCCAAGACGAATCCTAATCCCAAGATGAAAATAAATAAGTCCTAAACCAATGATACTTATCTTCACCTACAATGTAAAGTTGTCAAGTATACAAGAATCTTGATGTATACTCCAGATTGTTAGTACAAGAATTTGACTTATAGGTAAATCATAAGATTATGCATATAAGTCAACTCACCTAATTCCAAAATATTTCTAATATGCAATACTAGAAATAATTTAGACATACCTTAATTAAAGTTGTAATCAAACTTTGGGATATCAAGAATTTGTGGGATACCGTGGGGAAAAATTACAAAGACTAATCTGGACTAATCATAGAATTTTCTTAACAATAAAGTTTAACCCTAACTAAACCTATACCAATATTTAAAAATTAGCCCTTGAGCAAACTAAAAACAAATTTGAACAAACCCTAACCCAAATTCAAGGAAACAAAAATGAAAACATGTTAAATAACTGACTTGTGATTGTTCCTAATTACCTTGACTTTTCCACATATTCATGATGTGTTATATATCTGAACTGGAGGAGATACATAGTGGGTGATCATATGACAGTTAATCCTTAGAATAGTCGTCGTTCATTACTTTTATATCTTCATTATATTGGGAGCAAATTGTTATTGTAGGACCTGTGCCTTTCAGTTCTTATTTATCATGATTCAATGATAGCAGGAGTCCATTTTAGTTGTTATTATATGATTGATATTTAGGAGATAACCTGTAGGAGAGTATAAGATTTGATCATCAAGGCTGGGAGGCTTGAAACTGCATACTATATCTTTCATTGTCTTTTAAACACAATTTTTTATGCCTTTTCTTTTCTTATCCAGGTTTGTGGTCACATTGCATGTGGTTAGGGCTGATTCATATTACCCATCATTTTTTATTTACCTCTTTCAAAAGCTTAGTCTTAGTTGACCAAACTTATTTTCTATGACTTGTAGCCCTTGTGATCTCATTTCTTCCCTTATGAAACTGAACCAAGCTCTGATAACATGTTGAGAAATCTATGGCATCATGTATTTCACTTGATTTCTCTTCTATTATGATTTTATCTTATGAAGTTTTACTTATTATATCTTCTTTTCAATTTATTATGTTCTTATCATTAAGACTAATTACAATCCATGAAGATCACTATCAAAGGGAACAAAAGATGTAGGCACACAACCATGGAAAAACCCATAGGTAGGGGAAAACCTAGTCAAGAACTCTTCCATCAGTAGATTCATAACATAGCGAGATAACCAAGACTCTTGATACGTAGACCAAGAACATTCCATCCATCAAGTCAGCCTTGCATACTCATGTTGGTTCATTTCTTCATATGATAACCATAAGTAGTTCATCCCGACTTCTATACTTCAGTCCTACAGTAGTAGTTATCTTAAATTTGTAGTTATATAAAGACTTAATCCTGAAACCTTGGTCCTATATTCATATAAAAGTATTCTCACACATGATTCCTATAGCCATACATAATTCCTCAGTCCATCAGTTATATCAACTTTCAAATCTATAATTTGAAATCTCGGTCCTGTAGCTATACCCAGTTTCATTCTTGTCGCTTCTCCAAGGAATATTGGTCCTGTTTCTTCTTTAAGGAGTTTCAGTTCTATAATAAATGGAAGTTCTTATCTTGTAGTCACCTCTTGTAATTACTTCGTTACTTTATTGTTTTGGGATAACCCTTATAATATTCTCCGTAAATGTCATATGAACTCCTATAATAGAATATTACGTCGTCCTATGATCGATACATATTTCGGTCCTGTAGTAGTTAATGCATCGACCCTGCAATTGTATAGAACTCCAAAATTTTGTTTCACTATCTCTTTGATCTGTTTGGACTACATCTTCTACTCTCTATTTGCTTGAGTGCACATGGTTATTTATAGTTGTTTCTAACTGTAAAATAAGCCGACTTGAGCAATTTGTGAAGCTAACTTGTGGAGGATTAGTTTGGAGGCTGAATTTCCAAGGTGACTTGATGGAGGAGCATTTTGACATGACAAATTCGATTTGACATTGAATTAAATAAAAATACTAAAAGCCTACAATGGAGGCTTGACCTATGACCATTGACCCAAGCATCAAATTCATGCTTTAATAAGTCAATTTTAATAATAATAAAAATTTCTTTTGACAAATATATTGAATTATATAATTATGAAGACTGACCCTAGTTACATTCTTCAACACTTTTCACAGTAGTTGGCATTTTAACTTATATGAGCTTGTACAAGTTTTGAATCAGTCTATCGTTCATGTTTTCCAAGTGTCGCATTGATTTCTTGCTTTTTTCCCACTAGCAGTTGTCGCTGCTTGGTCAATTTTTGCATGTTCACTTATCCTCTTGCATGTTGAATATTGGCACTTAATT
The DNA here is from genome assembly GCA_000404065.3 of Pinus taeda. NCBI lineage: Eukaryota > Viridiplantae > Streptophyta > Pinopsida > Pinales > Pinaceae > Pinus > Pinus taeda. The sequence continues at coordinate 6,792 of APFE030979690.1, forward strand.
TTCATTGATAGCCTTCCCTTAGTAAAATCTACAATCTTTCTTACATTATCACCCAAATCTGTTACTTTCCCATGTCCTTCCTGAGAAGATCTGACTTTACTTGTCTAGCAATTGCCATCTTCAATTGCGCATTTTGCAACTCTAAGGCTCAACCTTTGTGCTTGGCCTCTGAGACTATGAAATGCGCAGTCCCTGACTTGTCCAACTACGCATTTTGTAGTTCTAGGGCTCAAGCCTCATCCTTGGCCTCTGAGACTACACAATGCACAATCTCTACCTCATTTTTCCCAAGTTGAGACTGTGCATTGTGCAGTCTCAAGTCTCAAACTTCCCCTTTGCCTGTTGGGACCACAAAATGCACATTTCCTATGCTCAACATCTCCTTTCAGTCCAAGAATTGTGTATTCCTTCCTCTCAGACTTGTGGTTGTTTCCTTAATTTTTCTTCATGAGTTATTTTTCTTGAGCTAACTTATTTTTTCCATCAGTGCATCCTTCTCCTACAAGTACTATAGGTTTGAGCACTTCTCTTTTTCAGTTACTATTACTATGGATCCCAAGAGATATGTATTAAAGGACACTACAAAAATTAGCACAATGGAGGCAATTGAGAGTAATGTAGTGAAATTTCGATTTTTCTCAGACACTCAACTATTCATAGAGAAAGATTCAGACATTACATGGCATAAGTGAATGAGGTGTTCTAAACAAGTAGTTTTAAAGAAAATATTGAAGATTGGTAGGTTCACTTCAATGTCCAAAGATCAGGATTACACAAGATTGCATTCGAGTATCCATTTATTCCATGCGCAGATGTTTTCAATTGGAATCTTTCACATACGGATACCAAGACCATGACTCTCAGTAGTGCCAGTGGAAAAATACTTGCTTCTTTTATGGAACATAATTACCATCTTATGTACCATTTACCATTACCAGAATCATACATGGATTTCCACTTTTATGCTATCACCATCTGCTTGAGCACAAATGATGTCATCAAAGGTTGGGTGAAAGAGCCTTTCAAATTCCATTAGACACCTAGAAACACTTACAATACAAAATATATCAGGAGGGTTTATTAGTACTTGATAGTCCTATGTTGTCATATCTATGGTCAAATAAGTACTGAGACCTTTCTAGAAGGTTGGGAATTCTTGCAAAATCAAGTTGTGAATGAGGAAAAGCTAATTGATCACTTCCTCATTCCATTATACAAGTTAATATTTGACAAAGAGCCACCTTGCATGTCCCGTGAGGCAATGGAAGTAGTGTCAGAATTAGTGGACTAGTTTGCCTCACATGATGGCACTTACCTCAGAGTGTTTGGCGATTATAATTCTTCGCATCTTCTACCGAGGTATTCCATTGACAAACTGGTCATGCAAGAAGTTTCTTATTATCTTTCCACAATGTTATCAACAGTGTTGTAGAGGAAGAAGAAAGAACCTTGGCCAACTCTTCCTTTGCAAATCGGGTTGTACAAGTTCAAGAATCTGAAGTTTGCTGACACCGAAGGAAAGGAGATAGAGAATTTCACATTCGCTCATTTGGACTTCAATCCATACGATCCTAGGATTGTTTGTAAACAAAATTGTGAAAATAATCATTTTGAATGACTGAGCGAGACTTTTGAAACATCTGAGGAGGAAAGGATGAACAATTGTTACAATGCAACAAAGCCTCATAAACCAGATAGCTTCACGAGAACATCACGTGTTACTCATCAAAGAGAACTCACTCTTGAGGTAGAACCAATAGAAAGGTGTAACCTAGGGCGTGAAAGGTTAAAGAGGAAGGTTGTGCATAACCCAGTGAAAGATCAAAGTTGCAAGATGAAAGGAGATCCAATCATCCTGAAAGTAGACATAGCAGTAGAAAAGAAGAGGAAACAAGGAAGTAGGAAGAAGAACTAAAGAAAAGGGAGGAACAAGAGTGAAAGAGAGTAGAAGAATAAAGGTGGAAAGAAGAAGAAGAAAGGCAGAGAACATAAGAGGAATAAACAACGCAAAAACAGGTCGAAGAAAAAGAATAGAACTGGCTACTAGAAGAAGAGAGAAAAAAATTGCAGGAGAAGGAACTTGCTCAAGAAATTCAAGATCTAATTGTAATTCAAGACATAGAGGTGGAACTAGAGCCACTAAACCAAGATGTTGATCTTATTCTAAGCACTCAGCAGGTCACCATTCAGTCTCTCCCTCCTTTGACAACAGAGCAAGATCCAAGTGAAAAAGAGTAGAAATTTCTCCTTTGGATGATGGTATGGTCATGGATACATACTATATAACTTATGATGAGCTTCATAACAATATTGTACAAGTGATAAATAACTCATGCATTCGTTAGGGAAAGGTTGATTGTGGCAGATACCAAGAGGAATATAGAAGCCTTTGTTGTAGCCAACTTGGCCTTCACAGGTGCTACCAAGTCAAACACAAAGTATCTCATGGCCGAGAACATAAAATAACTTATAGGTAGCAAATAAAAAAGTGGAACAACTGCAAGCATAGGTCTAGAAAGCATCTCCTGCACAGGTATATCTGGAAGAACTTAAGGCAACCATACTTGGAGAAGTATCGACATTGGGAGATACCATGTGGAACCTTTATGAGGATCTTTTCACCGTGCATAAGGAGGTTTTCCTCTTGCACGACATGTAGCAAAAGTGAAAATATACTGTTAAATTCCTCAAGGCTGTTCAAACAGCCATCACTGCTGTGCATGAGTGGTCAATGCAATACAAAGGGGCACCACCCGAATTGGTAAAGAAAACAAGGAAACATGCTGAGTTGGGGAAAGCACAAGTTCGGATGCTCATCTAGAGTAACAAACATCTCGACTCATTTATCGCTAACATTCAGGCCCCATATGCACAATTATACAATAGCGTGGATTTCATGGTGAAATCACAGAAGATCCCTTCAGTTGGCTCACTAACCAAAGCCAAACATAGGAATCATGTCAGATAGGATGTCGAAGAATACTTGGACCAAATCAGATAGATCACTACCAAGGAAGATCTTGAGGTGAACAAACATAATATGCAAAAGTACATTGGTGGCCCTATCTAGATCAATACCATGTTGCTCCTTTTGAAGAAGGAATATTAGATTGGTTCCAAATCATTGTACCTGAATGTAATGGAGGCTAGAGTATTATTTCAACCTGATCCCATCACACAGTTTGGGAAGTCATCACATAGTACAAAGCTTGGTACCATTATGTGATTGAGAAACTACAAGTTGAAGTGGTTGAGCTAGAGTTTCCCCAAACTCGGGCTTGACTTGTTTTGTCTTAGTAGGTTGTCTAGTTGACTCTACCCAATTTTTTCCAATATGGGTATGAGCATATGTTGAGGCCTCGAAAATCTCTACAACAACATTGGGGAAACCACCCGGTCCGGACCTTAGTACAACTCCTTTTCCGTTTGGGATAGTGGCTCCCACTGGGGGTAATGGGACCAGTTTCCCAGAAATAGATAAATGGGATGAGTGAATGTTTTATAGATAACACTAGTGGTAGACGAAAGGCTAAAACTATTGACAAGAATATAAGTAAACGAAACTATCTCGGGAATCTATTGAGCTCTAAAGCGTAGCTTTTGATGCTCTATGTCTAAAAGACAAGCATATAGATGACTGTATCTTTACGACATAGATATTGAATTATTTAAGATTGTTGTGCTTAAATAGTTAAGCAGAGCGATTGAAGCGAAATTACCACACTTTATACATTCATATCATTATCATATACATGATTTAAAAGTAAAGGCACATCATATAAACACCCAAGAGTGGAATGAATAAGATTTGTTGTTATAGCACATGCATATAATCAACGATAGCAAGAATAATTACATAACAATTCACATACATAGAATGACTTCAGACATAGATAGAAATACCATATGAGCTGCTTGCCACTCCCCGATATCAATCGCTATGTGTAGTTCTTCCCTTAACGCATAAATATTCTTCAATCAACGACAATAGTGCACAATTGTATAAAGAAAATTCTTCATTAAAGTAAGAACGACTGGTCGAGTTTCATAAAAGAATAAGGGCTGAAGCACAATAGTGCAAACTTCAGTCTGTTAAGTCTATTACAAAATTTTACGACCTGTTCTAAAGACATGAAAGGGTCTATAAATACAATACTAATATAAATATCTATAAAACAGAAATGCTACTTAAACTGATATCAATAACTCTTGTTGCTATTTCAGTTGGCAATCTGGGGAGCTGGAGGATGATTCATTGGGTCGGCTGCTTTCCTTTGAATCTGAGCTGGTTAATGGCAAGCATTGGCTCAATTTCTGGAGGTTTGTTGAGGCGCAAACTGAGCTGGGCAGCATAGGTGGCATCTTGAATGTCAAGAATCATATACTCGATGGCATCTGTTAAACATTTCAGGGCGGCTCTTTGTTCATGAGGCTTAACTAGGAAGTGCCAATACGTTTCCATGTTTAAACTATTAACCCCGGCGATTAGTCTTCCTCTGCCTTCTAACTCAGGATAACACGTTTTATCCAATGCATTTGTTGTTGTAATCTTTCCCAGTGTACACTGGGAAATCATATTTCCTGAGTAGAGAGTGTTATTAAATAGATCAACTAAATTGCTAGAAGTTAATCTACATCTTGAAGCTGCTCTCTCTACCTTTAACACCTGAGTGTGCCATTCTGTGAAAAGTATATCTTTATGAACCTCAAGTATCCTGGGAAAATTGGATGCTTTTCCCGAATTCGAATCTTGCCATTCAAGATGTGCAGTAATAGCCTCATCGGCTTGATTCAAATCATTCCTAGCTTTCTCTACCTGCTCATTTATGGATGTAGTTAATTCGCAGAGTGGATCCGCTTGAGGGATTTTTTGACACAAGAGTTTAATTTGCGATATTAGCGCATTGTTTATCAACATTGCTTCTTTCCTGAACTATGTTACTTGCGAATCTCCTTTTATCTTCTCTAGCTGCGATGTTATTTGAGCGATTTGCTCATCCTTGGTTTTCACCATTTGCTCGTTTGCTGCTTTCAACTTTTCCAATGCCTCCGTTAATTCGTTCTATTTCTGGATCGCAGCCTGATCAATCCTTTGTTTCTCTGCTTCCAATTGCTGAGCCAATTGATTATTTATTTGCTGTTGCACCAATAACTGCTCGTCTGTCTGCGCTGTCCTCTATTGTTGTGCCGCTAACTGCTCCTCTGCTTGCATTACCCTCTTCTTTATCTCGGCCAATTCTGTCTGTAATGTGGAGATTTCTTGGTCTTTAGTTTTTAATAAAAGACTCACCTCCGATGCTTTGTCGATTGTTGCAGCTGAATAAGCTCCAACGTACTGTGACAATTTAGTTAGATCATCGGAGGGATCCAGTTTCTCCTTCCATACTACATTGCCCGTGACCGTTTGTTCTGGAAAGATAGAAGGTTGATCAAGCCTTCGTCTTTTCCTTGATCGCTTTACCACCGCTCTGTGCCTCGGGCTGTAGAAGACATCCAATGGAGGAATATCTTCTACTTGTAAAATGATTTGATCGCTGGGATCTTTCGGAATTATCTCAATATCTTTAGATTTAGGTGGGCCGCTGGTTCCACTTAGAACCTGAGATGAAGTGTCATCTTGCATATTGCTGGTCTTAGGAGTGTCTGTACTTTTTGAGCCTTTTCCTCCACTGATAATAGAATCAAACTGCTGCCATTCCTGGAGCAATTCAGGGTCTGTGATAGTACCCACATTGGTATCGGTGGAGGTCTATTTAGATTGAGACTCCTTCTGCAATTGCTCCTGATTTTTCTTCTGTTGCTCCTCCTATTCCCTTCATTGTTTATCCTCCTGCTCTCTCTTTAACCGTCCTTCTTGTTCCTTCTTCTGCTTTTCCTCTTGGTCTTTCCTCTGTTGTTCCTCCTGCTCGCTATTATGATCTTTTGTTGTAGCAGGAGGTTCCTTTGTCTGTTGCTGACCAGGCTCGCTTGATGATGCCACTGGGGTTAGCACTAATAAATCTAAAGGCAGAGTTTGCAACATCTGCTCTCTAAGTTTATTAAACTCAGTTAACCCTTCATCATTGTATCTCATCTTGGCAAGTTCTTTGGCTTGACCTATTGATTCACTTGAAGAGAACATGTCATCGAACATATCTTCTTGATGGTCAAACATTGCTAATTTGGCATGTTCCAATGCGACATAGGCACTTCGCTTTGGGTCAAATGCTCTATTCGGGATTGTAGCCAGAGCCAAAGATTGAATCTTTGTGGCTTCGTTTTCCGCATGTTTGAGATCATGCAGAGTAAAGACACCACATCTGAAGGGAAAAGTAGGCCAGCCTCTTTTCTTTTCCTTTTTTAGAGTCTGTGTAGTACTCTTAGCTGCAATCTGATATGCAATTTCCCTTGCTAGCAATTTATCAGGAACATATAAGGGGAGGACATGAGGATTGGCTTGGCTGTTGAAGACTCTAATATAGGTAAAATGCTCTTCTCCAAACCAACTAGCCACTGCTGGCAAATCAAAGGAGGCTAGGTAGGAAATCCTTGAAATGGGTTTATCAAAAATTGAATAATAAATGGGAACCATGAATCCATTACAAATCTGATACAAGTGGTTTTTATAGGACGACTTCCACAACTTGCGGTGATAAATGTGAATGGGTGAGGGGTCCTGTGCAGTCCACCTCCAACCAAGAATAGGGAATTTAGAATTGAAACATAAGGTATCTAGGATATATGCACTACAGTAGAATGGGGGAATTTTCCTTTCAGTGACTATAGTTTTATTCCTAAAGTCACGAACAGCTACTGCTAGCTTATCCGAAAGGATAGTAGCCCAATCCATAATTATGCTGTTCACTACCGCCTCCATAAGAGGAACCATTTCAATGGTAAAAATAGCAGAGTCATGTAAACCCCATAATCTACACATCATTATACCCACATAGCAATAAGGAGAAGCCAAAGAATCAACCGAGTACTTACCAGAAGATTCGTGCTTGTGTTTATTCAGATTTTGCCTCCAATCCTTGATAGGTTCGGACTCAATCTCATTTTCGCTTGCAAACTTCTCCAAGAAGGAACTGTTGTATATCTTCTCAGGCTCGGGCAAATGATACATTTTCCTCAAGTCTTCTACCTTGAACGATCCGAAGATCCTCCTATCTCTTGTGCTAAAAGTTCTGTCCATGATGGGGATTTCTTCAATCGCCCATCGCACAACGTCTGTATATGGGAGAATTTGCTCCCTGGCTGCTATCCTGTGAAGGAAAGAATCAGCCAAATCCTTGAGAGTGCAATCTGACTTTCGTAATGAATCCGCGGTAGCCGTTGCTACCGCCTGCTTTGGTTTCTCAGCCTCAATTAAGTCATAAGTGCCTTGCCAAGTCACTCTGGCGAGGCCTGTGCATGTTGTATCAGATATTAGGCCCTTCTTGCTGTTTGCAGCGGCTTGTCCTGCGACTGGTGGATTGGAAGCACCCGCGGTTTTCTTAGACTTCTTACCCATCATGCCCGAACTCCTGTCTATGAATGAATTCTGCACAGAGAGGCAATTTGGCGTAACACAGAGAGATAGCGATAAAACTTGCAATTGATAGCAAATGAATAGATGCGCAGCAATATATTCAGCTTTTAAAATGGGCGTGGAGATAATCTATGGAAAGATTTTAAGACATGAATCGATTAAATGGCCGTATAAAACCTGCCACCTTATAAATGCCCATTATATCATTATTCGGTTGAGAAATCTCCTTAAGCATGCAATGGACGTATTGGCGGCTGAGCGGGAGTGATTATGCCTTAAATATGAGTAAATTAAGCTTTCCAATCACTTTAACGGCTTTCTATTGAAAACCGTGCCTTATCGCATCGCATCGGGGGTTATAACAAGTATGCCTTAACAATGTGCATCGAGTATCACCGATTGCGATATCGCATCGGCGAAAGGCTTATGTGCATTGAGACTCAAACAAAGAGGACCCGCCGATCGCCGATCGCCGATAGCTCATCGCATCGGGGGTAATGGTATGAGGCGTTTTTTAAACGTGCATTGGATATCACCGATCGCCGATCGCTGAATGCGATATCGCATCGGCGGAAAGCCTTGTGCCATTTTATATGTCCCTCATGTCATTGCGATATGCGATCTTGCGATCGCTTTATCGCAATGACCGAAATTTGTTTTATTTCTTTTAAATGGATATTGTTTTAAAAAGGGTTTTTATAAAGTTCTCATTTGTTTATCGGACCTTTTGTTAAGTAAAAGTATTGATATCAATTTTATTTTAAAGGGACCCATTTCACATTTTAATGTTTCATGAATTGAAAATAATATGAAATGGGGGGTTGTTTGTAGAGCACAACAATTGGCGATTCACTGGAAGAACCAGTTATCTCTGAAAACTCAAAAATACTTAAACTTTTTTGAAATAGAATTTCAACTACAAGGGGAAAATTCTGATATAACTAGATATTTATGCATTCTGAATATCATGAAAGTAATTTTGCTAACTTCCTCCTCTTGCTAACTTGAAATAAGTACATTTTAAGTCTCAAATGGGCCTTTATTGGTTTATAATGATAAAAATAGAAAAATCTCTCCAAATCAACCTTTATCGTAAACTCGCTTGTCATAGGTAGAGCCTCTACTACCAGCAAACGTTTATAGTCTCGACAGGGATACCTTTTAACCATGTAAATGTCCATTGTCCCATCCAAATAAGAGTGTGATTATCAGAATGAATTCAAAACATGTTTTCATATTTTGTTCATCTTTCTTTTTTCTGTCATTGACAGGATAAAAAAGCCATTGCCCTGGTTTGGTGACCAACTATTGACAATGCCATTCACTGGTAGTAGTCTAACTGAACAAGCTAGCTCGTGATGAGACTCCTTGTCTTGAAATTTCAAGCCATTACCCTGTTTTGGTATGCAGTATTGGTAATGTCAGTTAAGCTCTTTCCCTATGAACATGGTAAGCAGACTTGTAATAAGACCTCTTATCTTTAATATCTTTATATTTTAGAATTACACTCTGAAAAATCATAACCTTTAATGAATGGGGTGAACAATCTTTTCCTTAAGAATCAATGGATGACAGGTTAATAGTTGAAGATGCTGATATTGAATTGACTTCTATCTTTGATATTGATAACCTTTTGAGACCAATTTGAAAACAGAAAATGACTTACATTACTTTTATGCTTTAGGAGGAGTTCATCAAACTTAAATTTGTGATTTCAGAATACAATGATACCTAATTTCCCAAAAATTATCCTTTGTGGTTAAAAGTTCTATTGTTTGAAAGCAAATACTCATGATACTTCTGTGAGACAACTTTTTCAAACACAGCAAAAGGTCAATGGAAAATGCCTTTAAACTTTATTTCCTAAAAATCCTACAAACTATAAAATCCTATGGAAATGAAAGGAGAAGGGTTACCTTCTCAATTGAAGAATTTTTTTAGGATGAGGCCATTAACAGGGAGAGAATCTCTTAAACCTGCTAAATCTTGCAATATAAAGGTCGAATGGCCTACTTTCTCACAAATCTGGAATGGTCCAAGCCACAACTTTTGGAACTTGGTGTGTTTGCCTTTGTCCTGATGGGCTTTATCCCATTTCAGAACTAAATCGCCAACTTGGAATTGTTTTGAACCTGATGAGACTGAATCGAAAGCTGCTTTGATGATTTGCTGATGTTTGGCATGGGTATCCTTGGCCTTTTCTCTCTCTTCTTCTAGTTTTAAGATTCGATCATATATGAGCTGAATAGAAGAGGAAGGAGCTTCTTCAATGAACTACACTAGGGCTAAAGAAGGAAGAACAAGGTTTGTAGGCAGTATTGCTTCTTTCCCATATACAAGATTGAACGGAGAGGTTCCTATAGAAGCTTTCTGTGTTATCCTATCAGCCCATAATGCAAAGGCTAAGGATTTATGCCAATTCCTATGATTTTGTTCGATTGTTCGTTTGATGATTTTGATTAGATTCTTATTAGTGGACTCTGAAAACCCATTACCCTGAGGATAGTAATTAGCAGAATATTTTAACTTAAATCCTCTCTTGATAGCAAAATCGAACATAGAATTGCCTGAGAAATAAGAAGCATTATCAAATACAAGAGCAGTTGGGACACCAAACCTGGTAATGATGAATTGATCTATGAATTAAATGATTGCTTCAGAATTTGCTGTCTTCAAAGGGATTGCCTCAACCCACTTAGTGAAATAGTCGGTAGCAGTAAGAATATACTTATGCTGCTTGGAGGAAGGCGGATTGATTTCTCCGATGATATCCAATCCCCATTGCTCAAATGGTTGTTCAATGTTGACTGGTTGCAAAGGGAAAGCCGATTTTCATTGTCTTCCAGTAGAAGTTTGGCAATTGAGGCATTTCCTTACATACTCATGGGTGTCTCTAAAAAGGGTTGGCCAATAATATCCAGCATGAATAATCTTGTGAGCTGTTGTGTCAGCTCCAAAATGTCCTCCTGCTGGTCCATCAT
>APFE030979695.1:0-10504 GCA_000404065.3 Pinus taeda
CGCCATTACACGGTTTGCCACCAGTTTCATATCTCTTCAATCCCTCTTGAATTCTATGTGGGATGTGAAGAGAATGTTTCTTTCAAAGAAGTGGCGTGTTTTGCCAATGAGTTGCAAACCAGAGGGAGAGGCCATATGCAGACTAGTTTCATACCAGGAAGACTTCTGGGCGGGAGTACAAGAGGTGTGCACCGTTACTGAACCTTTAGTAAAGGTTCTTCGGTTAGTTGATGGTGAGAAGCCCGCAATGGGCTATTTGTATGAGGCCATAGACAGGGCCTACTATGATGATAAAGGAGATGAAGGGTTTCAAAGACAACTCCTCCTTTGAGGACTGATTGATGAACGATGGAACAAGACACTCCATCGTCCCATTCATGTTGTTGGGATTTTCCTGAACCCCGCATTTTATTACGCATGTGGGTTCCTATTTGATGCTAAGATCATGGATGGATTCTTAACCTGTGTCTAGAGGATGGTGCGATCTCCAGCAAAACATACAGAAATCTCTAAAGCAATAAGGACATATAGGATGGTAGGTGGCACATTTGGCTTTGACATGGTTGTGACTGATAGGACAATTAAAATGCCAGGTATTTTTTAGTTTGTTTCAAATTTCATTCTTTTCAAATTCCATTTTTTTCTTATGTTTATTTAAAATTTTATTTGTAATCTTGTTGTAGATGCATGGTGGAGAATGTATGGTGCCAGGGTACCCCTTCTGCAAAAGCTTGCCATTCGAATCCTCAACCATAAATGTAGCTCCTCAGGATGTGAGTGAACTGGAGTGTATTTGAAAAAATACACAACAAGAAGCGCAACAGGTGAACACTTAAAAATTTAAAATATAGCAAATTTCCAAATAAATTTTTGAATTCATTAAACAATATATTTTTTACAATTATTATTTCATGATCTTTGTACAGGTTGGAGTCCCAACGACTTAATGACATGGCTACATCTACTACAATCTTCGATTGTGGGTGAGACAACTTGAGAGGACACCTGATATGGAGGCCATCTCATTGGATGGGATTGACACCACTGCTGCATGGAGGGTTGAGGCCGAGAGGCCTCTCATGGAGTCTGTTGATGATTGGTTAGTGCAGGATGTAGTGGAGGGGGGCGCGGAGGAGGAGGAGGAGGAGGAATTGAAGCAACAGGAGGAGGATGTAATATTCCTAACCCGAAATATCCCTCAAAACCCCAGCAAACTCCCACCAAATACGTGCAAATGATATAGTAACCCAGAAGTGATAAATAACAGTGAAACAACATATAATAACATAAATCGAAAATATAAGCAGAGACAAAAGAAATGCAGCAAGAAAGGCTAAGCCATTTTATTATACTAAGCAATAAAATGAGTACAAGAGGTGATCAGACATATGGCACCTCGACTTGCACAAGGCAAGTGAAGAAATACTCTCATAATGACAAGAATGGCCTCTCTGCATGGATGTTGCTGCTGTGCTACTACTACTGCTACAGAACAAAAGATGATTTGAGGCTTCTCCCCTCCTCGGAAAAAGCTGAAACTCTGGATTCAGGCTCTACTCAAGAAACCCAGCAAAACCCAGAAAGCTTTTCTGGAATGGCTGACCCCCGAAAAACACCCTCTTGGGGTTCTGCGCAGTTCCTTAATGCCCTGCGCTGCCACTAAGGAAAACCCCTCCAAACTCTGCCTAAAACACTGCCAGAAACCCTGCCAAAATCCTCCAATGAGATAAGAACTGGACCCCTGCTCAATCTCCCTGCATAAATCCACCTGCAAACACCAATCCAGCACTGCAACCAAAAAGAACTGCGTCCCTCTCAAAGTGTTGCGTAGTCCTCCAAAAAGCTGATGAAACTGCTACTGAAATGATAATAAAACTACTGCTGAAATACCAATGGAAATACCTTGCCCAAGCAGGCACTCGAAGTCCCCCAGGGCTAAGGGTGAGATCTCCGAACGGAAACACTCAATGCACTAAACAGTGCTGCAGACCAGCTAAACAGCCAGTGTGCTCAGAAGTTGAAATGACTAGCTCAAAATACACATAACTGAATGATCCAAAATGAGGGGGCTCCTATCTATTTTATAGCCTCTGCCTCTCACAATCTCTAGGCTCACCTTCTCCTGCGTGATTCCCCTCTTGCCACGTGTTCTTTTCCTCCTGCACAGTTCCTCCATGTGTCTGCATGGGCCCCATTTCTGCGTCCCCCTCTAGCCCCCTTGGCTCCCCTTTAAGTCACAACGTTGTGCTACCTAGGAAGTGACTTTTTATTCTAAAGTGAGTTATGTTCCCCCTTCCTCACTTTTTATTTACAAATAACTACAGAAGGAAAAAATTGAACAAAATCGAATATTCCAATTAGCCATAGTTAATTAGGAATATTACAATCTCCCCCGGCAAAATGTTGCTTGTCCTCAAGCAACTGAAGTGATGGGTGTTGTAAGATCTTCTCACTCTCCCAAGTGGCATCCTCATCTGGCAAATTCTTCCACCTCACCAAGAATTCCCGGACCGTCCTGTTCCGCAGCTGCCTCTCCCTAGTGTCAATGATAGCCTTCGGCTGCAATACCAAATGCCCCTCATCATCCATGGGTGGTAGCTCATCTGTCACGGTCACCTCTTGCCCCAATGCCTTCTTCAAGCATGATACATGAAAAATGTTATGAATCTTACTGCCTTGGGGCAGCTCCAACTCATATGCAACCAGTCCAATCCTGCGTATCACCTTGTATGGCCCATAAAAGCAGGGCTTGAGCTTCTTAGGCCCCTTCTGCTTCAGTGATAACTGTCAGTATGGCTGTAATCGTAGGTAGACCATGTCCCCTACCTCGAGACTCGACCCCTGTCGGCATACAGTTTCTGTTGGTTCTGCGTTGTAGCCATGTTATCCTTGAGAGCTCGAAGGATATCCTGACTCTCTTGGATCCAAATCTTGGCTCTAGGAGCCCTGCTATCATCAAACATCACGTCGACAAAAGATAAAGGATGGTACCCATATAACGCATAGAATGGTGACATACCAATGGACATGTGATGTGAAGTATTGTAGCAGTACTCCCCCAGATGCAGCCACTTCAGCCATGCTCACTGCTGCCCATTGACATAGTTACGCAAGTAGCCCTCTAGCCACTTGTTAACTATCTCCGTCTGCCCATCCGTCTATGGGTGATAGCTGGTACTTGGTGTCAATTCCGTCCCCACCAATCAGAAAAGCTCCTGCCAAAACCCACCCATGAAACGGCTATCCCTGTCACTGATGATGGTCTTAGGAAGACCATGTAGCCTGAAGATCTCCCTTAAGAATAGCTCGGCCACCTGTGCTGTTGTATAGTGTGCAGATATGGCAAAGAAATGTGCGTACTTCGTCAGTCGATCAACGACGACAAAGATACAATCCTTGCCCTGTATCGTGGGCAACCCTGTGATGAAGCCCATCGAAATGCTCTCCCATTTCCCCTCCGGAATGGGAAGAGGTTGTAATAAACCCGCGGGATGGCTCATCTATCCCTTGTTCCTCTGGCAAACATTGCACTCCCGGATGTGTTGGAGCACATCCTCCTTGAGGCCCTTCCATGAGAACCTCTCTCTAATGGCCCTGTAGGTTTTGGTAAACCCCTGATGTCCTGCCAAAGGTGAATCGTGTGATGCCTGGAGTACCTTCTTCTCGAGCTGAAACCCCTCGGTCAAGAAGATCCGGTCCCTATAATAGATGATATGATCGACCACCCTGTACCTGTCATTTGCCACCTACCCATCCAGAACCTCACATGCAAACCCGTCCTTGGAGTACTCTACTAAGAGTCGAGCCCTCCAATCTATATCCAAGCTCATGAAAGACAACGTGGTTGGTCTACATGAAAGGGCATCTGCTACCACATTGTTCTTACCCTTGACATACTCAATGTCAAAGTCATATGCTTGGATCTTACTGATCCACTTCTGTTGCCTCTCTTGTAGCTACTTCTGCTCCAAAAAGAACTTGAGGCTATTGTGATCAGTCCTCACCCTGAATCTATTGCCTACCAAATACTGCCAGTACTTAGCCAATGCATGCATGATGGCCAGCATCTCCTTGTCGTATATGGAATACAACCTCTCGTGCGGGAGGAGCTTCCGGCTCTCAAATGCTATAGGGTGACCTCCCTGCATCAATACTACGCCGATCCCCTCTCTCGACGCATCACACTCCAAGACAAATGGCTGCGTAAAATCTGGCAACGCAAGCACTGGGCAGCTGCTCATAACCTCCTTGAGCCTGTCAAAGGCTCGCTGCGTTGTATCTGAACAACTAAATGCCCCCTTCTTTGTCAAATCTCTCAGGGGTGCAACAAGCTGTGAGAAACTTTTGACAAACTTCCAGTAGTAAGTGCAAATGTCAATGAATCCTCGAAGTTTCGTCACGTTTCTCGGCTCCCGCCATTTCCTAATGGCCCTAATCTTCTCCTCGTGGACCCTCACTCCGTCCACCCTATGATGTGTCCCAGATACAACATCTCCGTCAACCCAAACTCACACTTGGAGAGTTTGGCATAAAACTGTTGCTCCTGCAAGATACGTAATATTGTCTCAATGTGTTGGAGATGCTTCTCCCAAGTCCTACTGTAAATGAGAATATCATCGAAGAATACCAACACAAACTTCCTCAAATGACTACGGAAGATGTGATTCATGCAGGACTGAAATGTAGCTGGGGCATTGGTTAGCCCAAAGGCATCACCAAGAACTGAAAGTGCCCATAGTGACACCTGAAGGCGGTCTTGGGAATACCCTACTCCCTCACGCGAATCTGATGGTACCCAAATCTCAAATCAATCTTTGAGAAGAATCGTGCTCCCCTCAACTCGTCCATCAACTCATCGATCCTGGGTAGGGGGTACCTGTTCTTCAGGGTCTTCTTGTTCAAGGCCCTGTAGTCAATGCACATCCTCAATGTACCGTCCTTCTTCTTCACCAACACCACAAAACAAGCAAAAGGACTCGCGCTCGGACGAATGTGCCCAAGTGCCAGCAACTCCTAGATAGCCCGCTCAATCTCATCCCGATAGGCCTTGAGGTGCCTATAGGGGGTGGTGATCACTGCCTGGATGCCCTACTCAAGCTCGATAGTGTGCTCAAACCCCCGATCCGGTGGCTGTCCTGGTGGAATATCTCCAAACACTATGGCATACCGATCAAGGATGGACTGGATCTTTGGATGTATCGTCTGCCTTGTAGTCCCTACCTCTGATGCATACAGCTCCACTGCCCACTCTATGTCTCCCTTCCAGAAGACTGCCTCCATCCGATGAGCCAACACAGTCTGAGGCGGATATGTGTGCTATCCCCGTATCTTCTCATGCCTCCATGTCTTCTCATCATCCCACTCCATCTCCAGGGTCTACCAATTCATTGTGACCCTCCCTAGAGTAATAAGCCACTGAACACCCAGTATCATGTTGGTGTCCGGAATATCGACCACGAAAAAGTGGTCAGTCAATGTGTAGGTGCCCATCGTCACTGAAAGCTCTGGAACATAACGAGCACACGTCATGGTCTGATCTCCTGGGACTAATACTAAAAACCCATCGAAGCTCTTTGTCTGAATACCTCTCTGCTCAACCATCTGTGCATTGATGAAGTTGTAGGTTGCCCCACTGTCAACCAAAACTGATATGCGCTGGCCATGTACTGTCCCTCGTACGCATAGCATCAGATACTTGGGAACTCCCCACAATGCTGCAAGGGCCCCTCCGATGGGTGCAAAAGATGCACCACCTACTGCTGGTGGTGGAGGTAGCAAAGGTCCCTGTATGGTATGGCTATCTCCTGCCTCCACATCCTCCTCGTCATCCTCTTCTCCACGGCTCTCGGAGAAGACCTCAATAAAATGTGCTTTGCTAGCAACACATCTATGTCCTAGTGCCCATGGCTCCTGACAGGTGAAGCACAACCGCTTCCTCTTTAGCTCCCGCCAGGCATCGTCGTCAAGTTGTACTCGTCCTGGATTCCCCTTTGGAGGAGGAAGCCTCACATCCTTCCCCTTAGACTGAAAAGTTTGTCTCTGGGGGTAAGGTGTCCAGGTCCTAGGTAAGACATCTTGTAAGTCTCGGGTCCTGCTGATAGCGTCCTGGAGTGTGGCTGGTCTAGTGGATCGGACTAAACCCCGAAGTGGCTCTGCTAACCCCTCAAAATACATATAGACCCTCTGTGCCGTGGATAGGTCTGGCACCATCACGGAGACCCTCAAGAAATCTGCAATGTAGGTGTCTAGGCTCCCTGTCTGTTTGAGCCTCGTCAGCTCAACAAAATGCTGCTCTGGATCCCTCTAATCAAATCGCTCCATCAGTCTCCTAGTAAACTCGGCATAGGTCGTCACTGCGGAGTACCCCAGTGTAACCATTTCATGAAACCACCAATCTTGGGCCTCGCCATCCAAATGCAATGTTGCCACCTTGATGACCTCCGCCTCCGACATCTGGTTAAACTGGAAATAAATGTCCAGCTTCTCCACCCAAGACTTTTCCGAACTGTTTGATGAGCCATCAAACGTAGGCAAGTGGAATCTACTCGCTGCATGGTGGGTATCGCCATCATGGTAATGCCAGTACCCTCTGTGATGGTCGTGGGGTCTGCTATCCCACTGGAGCTAAACAAAATCTCTGAATGAGGGGGCTTCCCTGAACTCCTGCCCATAGGCCTAGTACTCTGCAAAATAATCGCCCATATGTCCGGGCTCTGCCTCCTACTGGGCTACGGCCCCCGTGTCTGCTCCTAAGAAAGTGAGAATGGTAGAGCGTGTAGGGGCATGTGAGGCCACCTGCTACGCAATATCACACTGCTCTGGCAAGTGATGGGATGCACCTGATCCCTCACCAATCTGAAAAACTCGTGTGCTCTCACGCTGTCTAGCCTCTACTGTCGTGAATCTCTGCCCCATCACCTCAATCTGCCTCGACAGATCCTGCACTGATTTGAGGAGCATATCCACAAATCTCTTCCCGTCCTCGTCGGCCATGTGTTTTGCGTCTACTACTGGCTCTCTTTGTTCTGCGTCTGCCACAAGCTCCTCCTATTCTGCATCCACCACAGGAACACAGTCTCCCTCCTTGTAGGTATTCTCCAACCTACATCCAGTGTCTCTATACCTCCTACCTTTGTAACAAATGTAGGGTTTTTCCCCTGGTGTCATAGATCGCTAGCTCCACAAGCCGAGCCAGATCTATGCTTTGATACCACTGTAATATTCCTAACCCGAAATATCCCTCAAAACCCCAGCAAACTCCCACCAAATACGTGCAAATGATATAGTAACCCAGAAGTGATAAATAACAGTGAAGCAGCATATAATAACATAAACCGAAAATATAAGCAGATACACAAGAAATGCAGCAAGAAAGGCTAAGCCATTTTATTATACTAAGCAATAAAATGAGTACAAGAGGTGATCAGACATATGGCACCTCGACTTGCTCAAGGCAAGTGAAGAAATACTCTCAGAATGACAAGAATGGCCTCCCTGCCTGGATGTTGTTGTTGTGCTGCTGCTACTACTAGAGAACAAATGATGATTCGAGGCTACTCCCCTCCTTGGAAAAAGTTGAAACTCTGGATTCGGGCTCTACTCAAGAAACCCAAAAAAACCCAGAAAGCTTTTCTGGAATGGCCGACCCCTGAAAAACACCCTCTTGGGGTTCTACGCAATTCCTCAATTCCCTGCACTGCCACTGAGGAAACCCCTCCAAACTCTGCCTGAAACACTGTCAGAAACCCTGCCAAAATCCTCCAATGAGATAAGAACTGGACCCCTGCTCAATCTCCTTGCATAAATCCACCTGCAAACCCCAATCCAACACTGCAAACAAAAAGAACTGCGTCCCTCTCCAAGTGCTGCGCAGTCCTCCAAAAAGCTGATGAGACTGCTGCTGAAATGATAATAAAACTACTGCTGAAATACCGATGGAAATACCTTGCCCGAGCAGACACTCGAAGTCCCCCAGGGCTAAGGGTGAGATCTCCGAATAGAGACACTCAATGCACTAAACAGTGCTGCAGACCAGCTAAACAGCCAGCGTGCTCAAAAGTCAAAATGACTAGCTCAAAATACACATAACTGAATGATCCAAAATGAAGGGGCTCCTATCTATTTTATAGCCTCTGCCTCTCACAATCCCTAGGCTCACCTCCTCCTGCGTGATTCCCCTCTTGCCACATGTTCTTTTCCTCCTGCACAGTTCCTCCATGTGTCTACATGGGCTCTGTTGGACACCTAATCCTCAATGGGTTAGTGTGGAAGCTGAATAGACAAAGTAGTCCAAGAGACCTTGGGATGTGGAACCCAACGGTCACATAATGTACTATAAATGTATATCTCTTGTTAATAAAAATTGTACTCTCATGATTTATCATTCATATTGTTCTTGCTCCCATGTGTGTTTAACATGGTATCAGAGCAAGCGTACTCCTACCCTACATAATTATTTTGAGCCATTTGTTTTATTTGTTTTATGGCCCTTATGTGTATGTGCAGATCATTTCATGAATATTTTCTCAGCTAACCTGTCATTTCTCCAGTGCCATTTTTGGCCTCTCTCTGCCATTCTGAATCTTCTGAATCTGCTCTCTGAAATGATAATGAGTAACGCTTGGTATTCCCATCGAATACCTGGCCCTACAGTGCTGTGAGCGCTTCATTGCCAGCATTCCTACAGTGCTGCCAGCGTTTCTGTACAGCGTGAGATTTGACAACTGAAATCTGGTATTACATTGCCACCAGCCTGTCTGTCATATTCCTTACCTGTGCTCTCTGTCTGCTTGAAGGTCTGCCCATGAACGTTTGTTGTTCGGCATATTCCATTAAACCGTCGCCTGACATGGTACCTGTGCCTAGCATTAAATCGTAGCTTGCATTCTGCTAAACTTTGGTAGCCTGTTCATCTGGATGCGCTGACACCTGCGTCTGACATTACCTGCGTTCTGAATAATTGCTCATTTGAATAAGTGCGTAGTGGTTTTGTAAAGTGTCTCCCATTTTCTCCGTTTTTTTCAATGAAAACAAACTGGTTTGTACCCCACTGTGGTATCGCCTGAGAAATTCACACTGCACGATTCCTTGGCGCGAAATACTGTTAGTCTTCGGGCTCCCTTAATGGCGTCGAGGCTGGCTAAGTAGAGCTTCACTTCCTCGTACACCTCGTTTGGATTGGCTCCATAATTCCCATTCAACTGTGGAATGTAAGGTTCGTAATAGGTATTGAAACGTTCCTAAAACAGGAACAGCCATCGATTCAACAATTGTAGCAACTGTGGAGGAAGGAAGTTTTGGAGGAGAGTGAAGAGACCAATCAATGACCAAAATTGGGCAATCACGTTCTCCATCTTCGAACGATGATTTCCTTCACGTTTGATGTAATATTGTGGTGGTGTCACAAACCTTTTATATTGATCGACACACTCCTTTGTAGCCTGTTCGACAGAATCCGTGAAGCACAAGTTTGACACGGTTTAAGGCGGTGGCTTGGTCATCAAGTATCCCCACCCTGACGCAGAAGAAATCGTGCAGAGAGGAATACTGAATTACCGAAGTTCACTTCGACTTGCTAATTCAATCAATCCATGGTCTGCAGATGGTTCTAATGATTAGCACATGATCCCTCTCACAGGCAGATTCCAGGAACCTTGTGAATGAACTTGGGTTATGGGTGTGAGGGCTGCACTGACCCTAACTTTTCAGAGCAACTCTTCTTCGCCTGGGATAATTGAGCACTCAACTGAATTGTGACCGCCGTACCGAGCCTCCTTTGGTAGAATTATGTTACTGCATGACTCATTTTTCTGGGTTTCTTCTGTTTATGGCTTTGTCAAAACTTGGGGTATTTGATTGTAGGTTTCTTGGAAAATTTGCCACAGTATTCATCTTTTTGTTCATCTTCCAGAAAGATCGGCATTTCAAATCCTCAACTTGGGGCATTGTTTCTAATATTAGCAATTTTTCCAATAATTTCAAGGGCCTGGCTTTGGATAAAAGTACATTTTTCATGAAGCTGAGAATATAAAGCCAACTGATTTTTGTCAAAAACATACACTAGAAGGAGCTACTCGGAACAGCTTGAATTTATTATATTCCCAGAACCATAAATTTATTGCACCTTTGGACTCTCTTCTTTATGTTTTATTTATATCCGAAGAAAAGTAGTCATAAGGGCTTCATTTCACAAATTAATTGTTGCAGCAGTCTCAAAGGTCATCCCCGAGTGTTAACGACAGAGACATATTTTAATTACAAAAGTTCATAACAAGAGTATTTGTGGGCAGAAGAGTTATTTGTAAAATAGTGAAATTTCCATGTAATGGAACAAACAGATGTGCATTGAATTGAAGCTTCATGTGGAAGGCATTGCTCAAGAGCCCCGAGCATAAACAGATCAGTGAAAAGCAAAACCACTACTCCAAGACTCTTAAAGACGAAAGTAAGGGTCAACATATGCAGTTTTGAAGGAAAATGGCCAGAATCAGTGAAGTATTAGAGT
>APFE030979700.1:0-10624 GCA_000404065.3 Pinus taeda
GGTCATCTACTGATCTTGGCTTGGAATCTCCAGATAATCTCATTTGATCTCCAGAGAACTTTCTGACCACTGACGGTCAACTTGGACTGATTATTTATCCTTCAAACCCCATGTTTGACATTGTTGAGATATTTAGTGTCCTTACAGTCTGTACAACCAACTAGGTTTTTCTTTGGAACTAACCCCCAGTACACATTTGGCAATTCGTCGTCATTTCTTTTCAAACATGGAACCCGAAGGCGATGCTCCAGTCACTTCTCTGGATGAGTCTAAAGTTTCTACTCCACACACTATTGAGGGAGAATAATTGCAATTGCAGTTTCCTCCCGAGGGATTCCCTTATTCAGAAGGTATTCTCACCAGCTTTCCACCCGGCTATGTGTCTTTGGGACACTTAGTTTCAAGCACACCTAGTGCCTGATCACTCTACCATAATCTTTTTTGGGTGTTAGGCGTCAAGCCTACATCAGGTCCGTTCATCACGAACATGACCTCCCAACCAGTTGTTACTTCAATCCCAGTGCAGCCATCCATCCCAAATACTCTTGTATTATCAATCCCAGTTACACGTTAGTCACAACTGGTGGTTCCAAAGATTGTTTCTGTTAGTTATTCTATCCCATTAGTTAGTGGTTAGATTGTGCCACCACCTAGGGGGAAGACTGTAGGTTCTAACCCCATACATAAATTACCTGCATACAACTTCTAAAAACACAGAAGATAAACAATGCGAGAGCATAGCACATGAAAGACATATACACAGAGATTTTCCCTTGGATCCCAAAACTATGACTACCAGCTTGATTTTTCATTACGTTCATTTCAATGTTACAATACATATTTATACATGCCAAAGAATCCAATAACATGGACCGAAAACCATCACATCCAAAACTATGTGCGAAAATCATGCACAAAACCATAGGTAGGTCCGCCCAACCTAATATAGCATCCGAAACCAAAAAAAATTGGGCCGCTGCCCCAGACCCCATAGAGGGGGGTTACCTACACCCGCCAAAGCCCCTATGACCCCACCGCTACATAATCGGTGCAACAAAGGGGGGGGTGGTTTCGTCCCCCCTCTAATCCCCTGATTAACTACATGGGCTAGTTGTGGAAAGAATATAACATAACCCAACATTCTTCCACTTGTTGTTATCTTTCTTCAAGAAGCCACAAGAGAGCTTATTCATTTATCTAGCCCTGCAATTCCCATTGTTTCTCTAAACTAAGAAAACTTCTCAGAGCTCACTGATTGTGTCAATGCATCTATAGTATTCTTCAAAGTGTCCACCTTCACCAAAAACACCTTTTTTTCTTCTATCATATTCCTCACAAAGTGATACTAAACATCAATGTGCTTTGTCTTTGAATGATATGCAGGGTTCTTTGCCAAGAAAATTGCACTTTGGTTATCACAGTATATCCTTATAGCTCCCTGTACTAACCCCATACTTCAACACAACCTCTACAACCAAACTTCTTCATTTCTTACATGAGTGGTTGCCATGTATTCTGCCTCTATAGTTGATAGCGCCACTACAAATTATTTCTTACTCATCCAACTAGTTGGGCCCTCAAATAGGTTAAACACATACCCACTTGTAGATCTTCTCTGATCCATATCTCCAGCCCGGTCTGCATCAAGAAAGCCACAAATATCCAACACTCTATCCAATCTTGGTCTTCCTTGGTAGCACAAACCATAATCACTAGTGCCACGCAAATACCTGAAAACTTGCTTCATTATTGTCTAGTGCTCCTTCCCTCATTTTGACATAAATCTACTCAATACTCCCACTACATGTGCAATGTCTGGTCTAGTACAAACCATTGCACACATCAGGCTACCGACTGCACTTGCATATTGAACACGGGACATGTCCTCTTCCTCTTATTGTGTCTTGGGATAGTGTTCAATAGATAACTTCATGCCTAAAGGAATAGGAACCTTCACTGATTTACTATCTTGCATATTAAACCTCTACAGTGTTGTCTTGACATACTTCCTCTAGTTTAACCAGAGCTTCCTCTTTTCCCAGTCTCTTTTAATTTCCATGCCCAAAATATAGTTTGCAGCACAAATATCTTTCATGTTGAATTTGGAGGCCAATTGGTTCTTCAAATCCTAAATAATTTCTTTGTCATTTCCAACCACCAACATATCATCCACATACAAGGCTAGATAAATAACATGGCCACCAATTAATTTAAAATACACACAATGATCTTCTTTGCTTATGGTGAAGCCAAGTCCCTATATAAATGTATCAAATTTCTGATACCACATCCTTGAACAATGTAAACTTTGAAGCGGGAACTGATACTGTTACCCATTTCGTAGAGATAGAAAAAAAGTGATCTGATTTTGAAAAGGGGTGATGCAGAATGAACATGTTTTTTTTAGAGCATAGTTTTTGGAAGGAATGTCATGGGAAGGATAGTTTTATGTACATTACATTTTAGAATGGTAGTGATTTTCATGCTGATTTTAAAAATTGAGTATTCTGCATCACCCCTTCTTTTTAAAAGACCTGTTTTTTGGCTTTGAATTTTCTAATGTATAAAATGTAAATAGTTATTTTATAAATTTGATCATTTTTGAAGTGGTCATTTTCTTCACATTTTCTTGTTTTTTATTTTAATTTTAACTTTTTTTTAGTGAGGTTTTTATTGTTTTTCATTTTTAAATTAGGAGGTCGATATTTAGAATTTTCGATATTCTACATGTATTATACATCCTTAATTAAATATTTTCAATACCAAATAAAAACTTGTATTCTAGAAAACAAATATTTTTTAACAATGGACATAAAATAACGCAATTTTTCTAACATAAACTATCACTAAAAAACTACACGTTTTGAATATTTTTTTGTATAAGAATTAGACTTGTCAAAATTACAATTTTTATATGAAAAATTTAACTAAAAATGGTTAAATAATAGTTTTTTTTCTTTTTTATGAATTTCATGTCAAAAAGATAATAATAATCACTTTTTTTTCAAAAAATAATGATTAACTTAAAAATTAATGCGAAAATCACATCTTAGAAATATTGAACGCATAACAACCTTAATTGAGTGTTTATTCTTCTCATAAAATGTCAAAGTCAAAACATTGCAAAGCTTTATTTCCAAGCATAACTTAAATTTAATCCACAATGTCACGTAATCCAAACTCTTCATCCTCTAGGGTTTCATCATTGTCTTCTTCCACAATATTTTCTGCTTCCTTTTGCTCATTTTCCTCTTCTAATGGATCTTTGATGTCTGTAAATCTCCCAATGTATGTATTTCAAAACATTCCATCAAGTGAATATTGTCATCTTCAATCAGTTGTTTTTGTTTTCCTCTTCCTCCTCAGATGGCAATGTTTTGTACATCAAGCACTCTGGTGCTCCCTATGAGAGTGTTGGGGTAGATCTCTTTAAAAACTCTACCTTAATGGGAATTTTTCCACTCCCACCTACTCATGTTGCCTCTTTGAACATGGTCTTGTTCAAATCTAATCCCTGGAACATACTTGCACTAGCTCTAGCTGATACTTGGGGCGAGGTCATGCCACTTAGTCCTGCCGAAGTCAATTACATAGAAATTGTTTCAGCTTCAAACTCTACATCCTATGATTCTCATATCTTGAATACCTCTCTCAATATGTACTCTCAATCCCCCTGGCTTGGCACTTTGGAAATATCTGATCCCTTAGCCGAGACCTTCCTCACCAATGAAGGTATCACGGAAATCATGTCTCTTGAGGAACAAACATGGACCGATACCCATCATCGCTCCTCGTTCCTGCTTCGCCCAACAGTGATGTCTACCGCTTTCAAAGAGTTCTCTTCTCCATTTTTTCCACCGAATGTTACTCATGAAGTATGGTGGTGGGCCCCAGTATTGCAGCAATAATGATTCAACTCTTAAGACTCCCTTCTTTACTTTTATCAACCCCGTAGTTCGTAACAAACTTGGAAGCGATTGTGTTGTATGCACAAGTACTAGCTCTTGTCGTGGCTTTCACTTGATCATTTGGCACAATTCTGCTAGGAGCTTAAGCAAACTTCTATGAGATGTAAGAAGAATATTTTAAATGTGATGGATGAAAGCTAACTCAACAGAGGCTAATCTACTTGCAGAAAGAAGCGAAAATTTGAAAGGAAATGCAAACCTTAAGAAACCCTAGTTTTACCGACTAGCCCTACTGGTGCAATAAAAGAGATGAAAGCAGTGGAAATGGATGCCACTGACTTTTAAAAAGGTAAAATGCATGTGACTAAGCTACTTCGACAATGAAATCTAGAAAAAACATCTTTTTGTATTTTTGAGTAATCTTGTAGAATTATTATGCATGCGTTTTAACTGTTTTTGACTGTGCAGAGGTGGATTGGTGAAAGGAAATGCTTGCAGGAGGTTGGGAAGATTAGAAGAGGGCCTAAGGGGTCCCTAGCACCCTTCCAGAGAGTTTTAGAGTGATCAGATCTCACGAAACCACTTTCGTGAGCTTCTGCAAGAAGTCTGCAAGGGTTCTACAGGATGTTCTGTAATTCCTATAGGATGTTATGTAATTTCTACAGGATGTTCCGAAAAGAGGATTTTGGAGGGTTGATGGAGGAAAAATGGTGGGAAAGTGGAAATGGAGGTTGGATGAGGATGTTAAGGGGTCTAGGACCTAGCGAATGAGGCTAAGGAGTGATTGGATTTGTTCAAGGATGGAGGGAGCAATGATGCAGAAGAATGTAGAAATTAGGGCAAAGTGAGAGAATGTGGCAAATGAAAGGAAAGAATCTAAGTTAGAGGATGAAGTAGGTTGCATTGATGGGGTAAGTGTAGGCAAAGAGGTATTACAGATGCTCTTCACACTATTTCTCAAGACTGATCGAAGAAAGACTAGAAAAACAAAGGACCTAGCTACTTTAACCTAATCTGACCTAATTATCAGCAAAGAAAATGAACAAAAGTTTATTTGCAACTAAATCATGTGAAAAAGGCTATGAAAAGTAATAAATCATGAACCTGAGCATGTAACCACAACTAGTATCACTTTTGCAAATGAGAATCTAACACTAACGCTTGCATGATGAAGCAAGACAGTGTTTTTGGTGGCAACAAGGACACCTTGGCCCCAGCTCATGGTCCCACTGAGGGAGAGGTGAGATAAAAGGTGCTTGATAGCCTTTTTTTGAATATCTTCTATGTTATTAACCTATCAAATCAATCTGAACATGAAAATCCTTTAACCATCAAAAGCAACCTAAGTAACAAAACAAGATTTTAATTTAAATATCAGATTTTATTCCAAGAATGCAGCAAAGACACATAAAAGTAAACATTGAGGTACTGGGCACTTGGGTTGGTCCCAACCCCAAGAGCTACAGCCTCATAAGAAATATTAGAGCTGGTGCAAAGCTGGATTCATCTTTATTGATCAAAAGAATAGTTACATCCCAAAAACTGTCTACAAGCAACAACTTAAAAATGTGTTGAAATGCATAGCTAACCTACTGCCTAAAAAATGACTAAAAGATGACTAAAATCGAACTAAAAAGTAGCTAACTGAAATGAGGCCCTAAGCCTTCTTATTTATACAAATTGAGGACCCCAAAATCCCTCCTAAACTTTAGGAACTTGGCTTCCAAAACTTGCAGTTAACAACAACTTTACTAGCCCTTGCTCGGTTGCCCTTGTGATAATCAATGTGGTGGCCTTTGAACTCCGAGCTGATAGTGGAGAATTTGAGGTAAGGGCCCATAAATGAAGGGGACACCTTTCTACAAATTCTCTCCCTTTTTCTTCCACGAATTTGGCTGCCAAGTGCTCATTAAAACCTTTGATTTTGTCTCAAAATTGACCAAAAAACTGCACAAAGCACCCATTAGACTTGTTGGCATAATGACTAACCCAATTCACTCTATTAGCATAAATATAATAAAAAACATGCAATAAAATAATGATAATGATGGATTAAGTCAAATTAGGAGGCTAAATGAGCCCCTATAATTACTCATTTCTAGGGCTCATCATCACCCCTACTAAAAGTGTTGCTCATCCTCTGAGCAACTCGTCTATCTCTTCATTCTTGATTGCTATGACTGCCTCTCTCACATCCCAGGCTTTTGTTTGGTTAATTTAGTGTGTCCTAAATTGTTATATAAATTGTCAATCCGGGAGTCGTAAGCTGCTGAAGTGAAGTGCACTATATATGCAAGATAATCGTTTTCTTATTTCTTTGTCGTTTTTACTTTTTGATTGTTTTTGGATTTATCTTCTTGTTGATTCCCTAATGTGAGATGGTAATTCTAATAATCAAGTAAGGACAAAAGTATTCAAGGTAATCGTGGCCTTTAAAATAATTTCCAAACTTCAAAGTGTTCCAAAGGTTTTCAAACTTACAATGATGAAATTAAGATGTGCCTAGATTCTAATTAGTCAAAATAGTGAACTAGTGACTATGAAACCCAGTATCCTTGCTGCTGTATAAAAAGGAAAAGACTGAACTCAAAGCAATTCAAAAAGCTGTAAGCAGAGTAAACTAAATCGTATCACATCAACTCATTTTGACCCCTCACCATCCGACTCGCTCTGGCTATAGGAGGTAACCGAGAATGATATGAGTAATCTAATCATTAACTTGCAAAAGTAAATAAACTAGTATCAAACTATACATTCACACTCAATCCCTCACCATTCGACTCGCTCTGGCTATAGGAGGTAACTAAAGAATGATATGAATAGTCTAATATCTATCTTGCAGAAAAGTAAATGAACAAAGCAAAACTAAAGAAATAAATAGTGCTGGAATTAGAACTAAGAAAACAAATCAGTAGAAGGACAAGATAATTCCATCATGTCATTAGTCATCAAAAAGATATATGCACTGCCTTGGCTTTCTATTAGAACCTGAAATGAAAATACTGATCAGTTGACAGTCAATTGAAAGCATAAATGAAGCTATGGACAGCAAACAACATAAATACCATGAGCAATGTAATATATACAACAAACATCTATGGCATCAAGAACGTAAAATGAAGAAAAACATGAAGCTATATAATAACTACAGGACCTTGGTGTACAAGGGCCCTCTGCAACCTCGGCCAATCAGAAACCAATCACGGACTTGAACTCAAAATTAGTATCTTCTCATATATTGCAATACAGTCATAAAATAAAGACTAAGTCTCATCTCGATGGCTCATAAAAACAGTCAAGATTACATATCATCAGCTAGCCTATACGTATACGAAGATGCTTTATTTACAGCAGGAGATACATAACTAATTCCTAAGGTCTGCGCTGGTAGACAGACACATAAAAGACCATAATTGGAAATTTAGCAGCATGGTAGCCATGGGAAGTAAATCCAAGGAGGGTGGTTTGTTGGATTCGGTTCACATGTAGTCCCCAGGTGTTAGCACACCTCCTAAATCTCAGGATCTTGCCATGCAATCCTCCTCGTGATGAAAATAGAGTCTTGCCACCACAAAACTCCTAGTGTTGACCATTGTTTGACCAGATTTGACCGCGAGCTTCTGTGAATGATTTGGCTGAACCAAGGGGACACGTTCCATGTCCATATCATTTGTAGCTTGCCCATGTGGCCGGATTCTTCAGTGGACACTTGTAGCATAGACTTTAACAAAAAGGTTGTGGAAACTGATTCTGGCTGTGGAAAGTGACAAGATTCTGCAGCTGATTGAGCAAAAATATAAATCAAACAGCAGTCACAAGACATAGTTAGGAAACCATTTATATGCCCTTTTTAAAATAATATGCAATGATTTGATAGCTTGGAGGTTCAGGTAACTGGAGAAAAAGGCTAAAAAGGTATGTAGGGAAGATGTAAGTTTGGGACTCAACATACCCCCACTGTGAAGGTGTTGCATGTCCTCATGCAACAAAAATTTAGTCATTTCCCTTTAATCTATGCATTCTGAAGCCTCTGCTAGTACATCCAGTCCTCTGCTCTTCTTTCTTCGTGCTACCACCATCCTAGGTTTCCTTATCAAACATCTGAACTTGAGATTGATTAATTCTCTACTCAACTTTCTGCACTTCTTCTTTAGTTTCTTGTTCTTTTTCTGCCACAAACCCATATGTAACATAGTATTATCATGAATAATTTTGTCCACTTTGCTTTTCTCCTTTAATGCCTTGTTTTCTTGTTTAATGTGCCTGTTTAAAACCTCTAATTCAAACACTTCTTGTTTCAAAGATTGAACTTGTGCATCTTGTGTTATGTGAGGTAGAATGGATGGTGTGCTCGGGCCTGCAACTATCTTCTCTAAATATTCGAGGTAATGATATACCTCTTTCTTTTTTGGATTGATTTCAGGTGTTTTCCTTGGGTTGGCTTCAAAGTCTTGTTGAAGAGGAGGACTGTCTTCTAGTTCTAGCTGAGAAGGGCTTACATCAACGTCTGAAGGGCTAGCTTCAATATTTGGCAGAAGATGAGGTGGACTATGGCCAGCTTGAGGTTTCTCAGGTGTTTCCCCACCCAAGTCAATGAAGTGGGGTCCTTTTACTTGTGTTTTCCTCCACTTTCCTTTGAGTTTGTTGCTTCTTCTTAAGTACTGTGGGATAGTACTTTCTTCTTCCATAATTTGTTTCCATTTTTCTTCCTTCTTAGCTGTGGCAGCTTGTTTTTGGAGATGCATTAGTCTCTTAGATAACACTTGATAGTCTTCCTCTATAGATGGTTCTGGTGATTGGTAAACATCTTGTAAGTTCCTCTTTCGCTTCAATTTTCTCTGCTTTCTGTCCTTAGTTCTTTCCTCCCTTTCTTTTTGACCAATTTCTTTAGTTTTACCAATAGGAGAGTCTTGGATTATGGCACTTTTTCCTTTTCTCCTACTCCTTCTCAGTGCCTTTGGTGTACTGCTTCCTGGTGCCTCAGATTGCTCTTGAAAATAGTTTCTCACTAGAAACCGTTCCCAAGTATCTTTGTTTTTCTTCAATTGATCTTCAACTAGAATCCTCACGAGTCCATGATGATATAAATGAGGTTCTATGTCCCCTATGTTCTTTTGGACTGTGGTGCTCATCTTTTTCAAACTCAACAGTAAGAAATAAGGAAAGTTAAGAGTTTGTTTCTCTAAAAATTTCATCAACAACCTAGTATGATACATATACATCGTCCCAAATCGGCCTTCACAAGTGATAAACTTTTGAATGATTAATAGTAAACCGGCCCGTTCTTCTTTTAATGCATGAACAACAATCCCTCTTGTAAATACAATAACATACATGACTGGGTTAGGCAATATAATTATCCATGCTTGCTCGTCCAAACTTTTGTTTTTAAACCAACGCTCACCTTCCTAGGGCAAATCTGTAGCAACTGCAATTGAGGCTTCAGTGACCGTGACCTTCAGGTCTCCAATCTCCACCACCTGGTCATTGAAATACATTGCAAAGGCTCTCATTACTTCCTTATTATGGCCCTTATATTTTTGAATGAAACGGAGCCATTTAGCTTTCTTCAGCAATTCTTTTGCCTGAGGGTACCCTTCTAAAAACTTAAGCCCTTCCGGCTCTGCCCTCAGTAACCGTCCCATCTTTTCCTTTGTTTAAAATTCACTCTAGAATTCAACTACGTATGAGGGTTTTATCAGAGGTAAGACGGCTATGTTGCAAGGTTTGTGGAAGAACGATGGTCGAAAATGGAAGATGGATACGGGAATTGGGGTGTTCAAGAACTGTAAGTGGAAATAGAGGATGAGTAGCCGAGATGAAATGGAGACATATGCTAACGAGGTGCAGCTTTAACACAAGTGAAGTGGAGTTAGAATTTTGAATTGAACGACTGCGCGAGAGACATTACATGTTGATAAAATGACTGCACAAAGTAAAATGGAGAGGAGCCGTATTTACATAGGTCACATCTCATGAGTACAAGTGGAGTGTGGAAGTGCAGTCATCTATAAGTTGAACCCAAAAAATAATCATGAGACCGTTTAGGGAGTAAATGTATGGTTTATGGAGTAAGGTCGTGGAATGGTAATGGAGCTATCGTAATAATCAATGCACATAGTGAGCTTTAAGGTTCAATAACTATGCAAAATTGTGCCTTTAATTTCTATTTGAAAGAATTTTTTTCCCATACCTTGGAATCCTTGTCTTTTGTTGTCCATTAGCCCTTACTCAATTGCTCCTTATTGATGTCTGTAGATGCTCCATGTACATGTCTTCATAGCATATGCTTAGTCATACCTACATTTTCATTTTATTTCACTAACATCTTGACTGTAAATTTGAAAAATAGAGTGGTGGCTGCAGAAACTGATTCCAGCTATGGAAACTTGGCACAACAACCACTTAGCTGAATAGAGATAGTTAGACAATAACTATCTGAATGGAAATGATCATGGGGAATAAACTTTTATTGATGAAATGAAATGGATGAGATGGAGTGAAATGAAGTGAGTGGAGTGATAATGGAAATGAAATGGAGTGGGATGAAGTGAGTGGAGTGAAATGGAGATGAGAAAGAAAGACAGATTATTTTTTTTGGAAAATATAAAGTGTCAGGTGTCCCTGATTTTCACTCTACATTTTCTGTATAAGACTGCCAATCGGAGATTGGTTTTCGGGCTTATACAATTTTTTTTTTTTTTTTTTTTTTTTTT
>APFE030979700.1:11029-22346 GCA_000404065.3 Pinus taeda
TATCTGTCATGCCACTTAGCTCTTTGATGTTGAGCTAGATCAGTTCTTAGAATTGCTTCTTGTCTAATCTCATCTAGTTCATTCAACTGATCCATTTTGTGTTTTTGGGCTTCTGATAGGTCAATCCCCAACTGAACTGCTATCTTGAAAGTTTTAACTTGAAATTCAATGGGGAGCAGGACTTCTTTCCCATAAACAAGTTCATAAGGAGAATGTCCTGTTGTATTCCTCCATGTAGTTGTGTAGGCCCATAAGGCTTCAGGAAGCATTTCAGCCCAAACTCTTCTATGTAGATGAACAGTCTTGGTGATGATACTTTCAATGACTTTGTTTGTAGACTCCACTTGGCCATTTGCTTGCGGATGGTAAGGAGTAGATTTCCTGTGCTTGATCTTGTATTCTTCCATCAGCTTCTCCATCATGTTGGATGTAAATTGACTTCCATGATCTGTCACAATTTCTCTTGGGACACCAAAGCAAGTAAAAATATCCTCATAAAGAAAGTTAACAACTGAATTTTCAGTAGCAGAAAGTAATGCTTTGGCTTATACCCATTTAGTGACATAACCAGTGCATACCAATATATACTTATTTTGCTTAGATGGTGGATTAATGGGTCCAATGAAATCTAAAGCCCATTTTTCAAAGGGTTCAATGAGTACCTATGGTTGTAATGGCATTTCATTTGAAAGAGTTAGTTTCCCTACTCTTTGGCAGCTGTCACACCTTTTAACATATTCTTTTGTGTCCTTGAAGAGGGAAGGCCAATAATATCCTAAAGAAAGGATTTTATAGGCCGTCCTTTTGTCAGAAAAGTGTCCACTGCATGGCTCATCATGACATGCCTTGAGGATGTCAGGCATTTCATCTTCCCGAACACATCTTCTGATCACACAATATGGCCATGTTTTAAACAATTCGTTAGAAATCCATGAATATTTTGAACTCTCCTGAACAATTTTTCTTTTTCCACCAGGAAATAGATGTGGAGGCATTTTTCCTATAACCAAATAGTTGGCAATATCTGCATACCAAGGAGTCTTAATAGTTACTGCAAACAAATATTCATCTGGAAACTTATCCTCTACAGGAGAATCTTCTTTAGTATTTTGGATCCTAGACAACAAATCAGCTAATGTATTTTGTTTTCCTGATCTATCCAACACAGCAATGTTGAATTCTTGTAAAAGTAAGAGCCATCTTGTAACTCTGCCATTAGTAACAGGTTTGTTCAATAGATATCTAATTGCAGAATGATTAGTAGGGACAAAAGTTTCATAGCCTGTTATATAATGTCTAAACTTATTGATTGCATGAACAACATCTAGAAACTCTTTTTCAGTCACAGTATAGTTCAACTCAGTGGGAGTCAAATTTTTACTGGTATAGTAAATGGCATAAGGAGCTAAATCCTTTTGACCCAATACAGCTCCTAGAGTTGTATCTGAAGCATCTGTAGAAATATGGAAAGGAAGTTTCCAATTTAGCCCTATCAAAATGGGTGCTTCAGATATTCTTGTTTTCAAAGTTTTAAATGATGATTGACAATCAGGATCCCATTTGAATTCATAGTCTTTTGTAAGAAATTTGAAGAGTGGAGATGTTGTTTTGGTGAAGTTTTCTATAAATCTTCTATAATACCCAGTAAATCCCAGAAAACTTCTAACATCTTTTTGACAAGTTGGAATAGGCAACTTGGAGATGACTTCAACTTTTGATTTATCAACTTTAATTCCATCCCCTGAAATATGATGTCCTAAAACAATCCCTTCAGTAAACATCATAAATCATTTTTCATGACTCAATAAAAGATTTGTTTCTTTACATCTGATAAGGACTTTTTCCAAATTCTCTAATGCCTCTTCAAATGAATCACCATAAACTGTAATATCATTCATATAGACCTCTACACAATCATGGATTAGATCATAAAAGATTCATAGTATTGTCCTTTGAAATGTTGCGGGTGCATTACATAATCCAAAAGGAACCACTCAGAAAGAAAAAGTTCCCCATGAATAGGTGAATGTGGTCTTATCTTGATCTTCAGGTGCCACCTGAATCTGATTATAGCCACTAAAACCATCCATAAATGAAAAGTATTTTTTTCCTGCTAGAGTATCTAATACATGATCGATAAAGGGTAAACGAAAGTGATCCTTTAAAGTTGCTTTATTCAATTCCCTATAATCAATGCATACCCTCCATTTACCATTCTTTTTAGGTACTATAACCAAAGGAGAAACCCATAAGCTATCTGAAATTGGATAAATGAAGTTTACATTGAGTAGTTTTTGGAGCTCTTCTTTCACTATCTCTCTAAGGTTTGGATTCATCCTTCTCTGAGGTTGTCTGATTGGTATACTGTTTTCCTCGATGTAGATGTGATGAATGCAAGTCTTAGGGTAAATACCTTTCATCTCAGTATACTCCCATGCAAATGCAGTAGAATGTTTTTGCAAGATTCTAGTTAGCTCCTCCTGTTGTGATCTTTCCAAGTTTTTGTTGATATTCAATGTTTTTCCTGGAAAAATCTCAGTGGTGGAACTACCAAACTCTTCCATAGAGTAAAGAGACATTTGTCTAGATGATAGACACTCAATGTCAGAATTTAACTAAAATTGTGTGTGGTCATATTCTGAAGAGGTTTCAAAGTTTTCTAATGTGTTCACAATTTGACTATCTTCACTGATTTCAGAAATGGTAAAGACAAGTTGTATAGTATCCTCATCATCAACCCATTCATTATCTCCTACTTCTATAAAAAATTTTGCTGGAGGATATAGATTGAATTTCTTTGTCGAATTACCATCAGAAATATACATATCCCCTGATATACAACTGATAAAAGCATCAGCTGTGGTTAGCCAAGGTCTTCCTAAAATGAGTGGGTTCCCTCCTATATTACTCTTGGGAGTTAAAATCATGAAATCCACTGGATATTCCCAAGATTCTAAGGAGACCGAAATGTCTTCTAATACACCATCTGGTTTGATAATTGATCTATCTACAAGTTGCAGTAAAGTAGGTGTAAAAAGGAGATTAGGAAGTTTTAGATGTTCCATTGTCTGTTTACTCATAATGTTGATAGCAGCCCCTAAATCAACCAAATTATTTGGAATTTCTACCCCATTGATATGTGTTTTGACAATTGGACTACCAGGATCTACATATTTTTGCATGGTAACTTTTCCCATCATGACATCTGCAATTTTTCCTACCAGGTGGATTCTTCTTGTATCTCTTGGTTTCCTTCCTGGTATTTTGAGACTCAACTCCTTTATTGTTTTAGCTAGAATAGGAATTTCTCTAATGGCTTGTAACAAGGGAATCTTGATACAAACATTCTTTGATTCATCTATAAAATCATAGTCAGGCAATAAGATTTGTTTTTCCACTCCTTTATCAATTTGTAATCTTTCAGGAAAAGGAGGTGTCGATAAAGATGCTGGTTGCTTGACTATAGGAGTTGTGGGGGTTGATTATTTTTCTTTTTCTTCTTGAGTGCTTGGGTTTTGAAGAGATGCTTCGGAACCTTTATTGGCTTTAAGAGATTCTTCCTTAGAAATGCTTTGCTTTTGAGCATCTATAGAAGGCTTGTCTAAAACTCTACCAGATCTGACTTGTACATCATTGAGAGGAACAATCATATAGGTAGGAAATTGTTGTACTTCTACCATGTAAGAATTTTGAGGGTTTTTATTATTTGGATTTGGCGATGGCTGGGAAGGTAATTGATTTGTCTTTTGTTGGAATGGAAGCAAGAGTTGGGAATTTGGATTCTGTTGAGAAGGTTGTTGTTGTGAAAATGGTAATGAAAGTTGTGGATTCCGATTTGGAGGTTGTGGAACTTGTTGGTTTTGAAAAGATGGAGGATATTGATAAAATTGAGAAAATATCCTATAAGGATTTTGCATACCTTGTACCCATGATTGAAATGGATTTTGAGGTTGCGACCAAGGTTGTTGCCAAGGATTCCAATTTGGTGGGGGTTGAAAGTTTGTGGGGTTATTAAACCCTTGATTTTGTTGCCCTTGCCAAGGTATCCTTGAAACAAAACAGAGAGACTCAATTGAATTTGAGTCTTCTTGAAAGATAGCTTTGAGCCCAGGAATTGAAGAACAATCCTTTGTCTCATGGTTTTCTGAGAAAATCGCGCATGTTTCTACAGCTTTTGCATCCAAGGGGAATTCCCTTAGAGCATGTTTCTTCCTACATTTTAGAAAAAAGATGGCCAAAGCTTCAACTTCTTCTTTCTGCTTGTTTTGTATCTTAAGGGTCTCTAATTTCTCACTAAGACTCCCTAAAATATCTATTTTGAACTCATCAAGCATGTTGCCAATCTCAGCCCTACTCACTGATTCAGTTGCAGATTTATTTGCTCTAATGAGGGAAGGATCTCTAGGCCCTTTTCCAATTTTAGATTTTCCCCTTGAGATATGGACACATAACTCTTCTATATCATGAAGTGGAAGTTGAGATGTATCTAATTTCCCCATCATATTCAAAATATCTATCCATTCATCTATAATGGCTTTTAATAGAAGGGCTTTCAAGGTTTCTTCATCTAGGTTATTCATTTTTCTCTTTTGAGGTTGTATTTTATCTTTCAGGTAAATCCTCCAAGTTTTCATCTTCTTTTTCTACCATTTTGAATACCTCATCCTTATGATTGGTGGGCATACAATAGTCCAGGTATCTATCCAAAAATGTTTGTTTCATGCCATTCCAAGTCCTAATAGATTGAGTGACTAATCCCATGAACCATTTTAGAGCAGCTCCCTTCAATGTTGAAGGAAAAAGCTTGAGTTTTTGAGCATCTTCCATGTAATCATAAGTTCGGCACATGACTTCAAACTCAAATAAGAATGTTTCAAGGTCCTCACTTCTCAACCCATAAAAGTTTGGGAGGACAAATGGTGAGATGTTTTTCGTTGTTGTTCGAGATTCCTCATCAACTATAGGAAATCCAAATGAGTTATCTCCATCCCTGTTTCCCCCATTGTTACCTCTACCTCCTCCATTGTTTCCTCCTCCTCTACCTCTACCTCTACCTCCTCCAAATCTGTTTACTACTTCCTCTGTCATGATAGCTTCCTCGGAGATTTTAGAGTCCTTTGGTTCTTCTACTAATGGCGAACGAGGAGGAATTTCTCCCTCTTCTTCTTTAGGTGATTCTACTTCCTCAATTACAATGTGTTTTCCTGTAGAAGTAAAGAAAGGATCTTTCCCTAACTCAGATTTGGTGGATAGTGTGGAAGAGTCTCCTAATTCAACTACTGCCTCTTGAATTCTGGGGATCCTAAGGCTAGGAGTATGAGTTGGAGATGTTGGAGGTGTATCTTGCATATACCTTGGAGTAGATGGAGTTGTAAAAATCGAACTCTTGGCCCTAGTTATAAACCTTCCCCTAGAATCTCTTGCTCTATGCATGTCATTTTTATTTTCTTCAAGTCGGGTTAATAATTCTCTTTCTGATCTTCTAGATCACTCTAGGTGCAAGAAGAGAGCATACTCAAGAAATTACAGAATCAATAACTCTCTTTTCTGATCCTCCAGGTCACACTAGGTGCAAGAGGAAAGCATACTTTGAGAAATCATCAATTTTTACCTTCCTTGAAATATTCTTTTTTTTTTTAAGAAATTGGCTACCTAGTTTCACTTCCCCGACAATGGTGCCAAAATGTTGGTCAATTTAGTGTGTCCTAAATTTCTATATAAATTTTCAATTCGGGAGTCGTAAACTGCTGAAGTGAAGTGCACTATATATGCAAGATAACCGTTTTCTTATTTCTTTGTCGTTTTTAGTTTTTGATTTGTTTTTGGATTTATCTTCTTGTTGATTCCCTAATGTGAGATGGTAATTCTAATAATCAAGTATGGACAAAAGTATTCAAGGTAATGGTAGTCTTTAAAATAATTTCCAAACTTCAAAGTGTTCCAAAGGTTTTCAAACTTACAATGATGAAATCAAGATGTGCCTAGATTCTAATTAAACAAAATAATGAACTAGTGACTATGAAACCCAGTATCCTTGCTGTTGTATAAAAAGGAAAAGACTGAACTCAAAGTAATTCAAAAAACTGTAAGCAGAGTAAACTAAATTATATCACATCAACTCATTTTCACCCCTCACCATTCGACTCGCTCTAGCTATAGGAGGTAACCGAGAATGATATGAGTAATCTAATCACTAACTTGCAAAAGTAAATAAACTAGTATCAAACTATACATTCACACTCAATCCCTCACCATTCGACTCGCTCTGGTTATAGGAGGTAACTGAAGAATGATATGAATAGTCTAATATCTATCTTGCAGAAAAGTAAATGAACAAAGCAAAACTAAATAAATAAATAGTGCTAGAATTAGAACTAAGAAAACAAATCAGCAGAAGGACAAGATAATTCCATAATGTCATTAGCCATCAAAAACCTATATGCACTGCCCAGGCTTTCTATTAGAACCTGAAATGAAAACATTGATCAGTTGACAGTCAATTGAAAGCATAAAAGAAGCTATGGACAGCAAACAACATAAATACCATGAACAATGTAATATATACAACAAACATCTATGGCATCAAGAGCGTAAAATGAAGAAAAACATGAAGCTATACAGTAACTATAGTACCTTGGTGTACTGGGGCCCTCTGCAACCTCGGCCAATCAGAAACCAATCACGGATTTGAACTCAAAATCAATGTCTTCTCATATATTGCAATACAGTCATAAAATAAAGACTAAGTCTCGGCTCGATGGCTCATAAAAATAGTCAATATTACATATCATCAGCTATCCTATACGCATACGAAGATGCTTTATTTATAGCAGGAGATACATAAATAATTCCTATGGTATGCACTGGTAGACAGGCACATAAAAGACCATAATCAGAAATTTAGTAGCATGGTAACCGTGGGAAGTAAATCCAAGGAGGGTGGTTTGTTGGATTCGATTCACGGGCAGTCCCTAGGTGTTAGCACACCTCCTAAATCTTAGGATCTTGCCACGCAATCCTGCTTGTGATGAAAACAGAGTCCTGCCACCGCAAAACTCCTAGTGTTGACCACCATTTGTTCGGCTATGACTGCAGGCTTCTGTGAATGATTCGGCTGAACCAAGGGGAGACGTTGCATGTCCATATAATTTCTAGTTTGCCCATGTGGCCAGATTCTTCAGTAGACACCTGTAGCATAGACTTTAACAGAAAGGCTGCGGAAACTGATTCTGGCTGCAGAAAGTGACAAGATTCCGCAGCTGATTGAGCAAAAATCTAAATTAAACAGCAGTCACAAGACATAGTTAGGAAACCATTTATATGCTCTTTTTAAACTAATATGCAATGATTTGATAGCTTGGAGGTTCAGGTAACTGGAGAGAAAGGCTAAAAAGGTATGTAGCGAAGATGTAAGTTTGGGACTCAACAACTTCTGAGGTGATGTCCTCTTCTCGGTCATGAAACCATGCTTTTCTCTCGACTTCTTCCCATTGCCTGTGCTCCTTTTCCTGTAACAGTTTTGTTAAAACCTCAACCTAAGCCTACAGCTTGTCCTCTTCCTATTGTTCATCAGGTGTTTCCTTGTCTACTGGAGGCCCTTCTTGTTGTTTTTTTTTTCCCAAAATGGAGGGCCTATCTTCATTATGACTTCCCTGTAGCTGTAACTATTGTTTCAGCAGCTCATTCTCCTTCTGTAGTTTGGTCCTTGACTACTTTCCACATGACTCACCATGGCCAATTCTTTCTTGATTCCTTGAGTTGTTCTTCTAGGTTGCCTATGTCTGCCACACCCTTGGATTTGGAAATCCTCATCGAGGTGTGAGTCCTAACCCTTTCTTGTTCTAGTGCAAAGAAATGTGGTACCGCAAATTTCTGAGGAATTATCTTCCCAGCTTCTTAACATGTTGT
Source organism: Pinus taeda (assembly GCA_000404065.3). NCBI lineage: Eukaryota > Viridiplantae > Streptophyta > Pinopsida > Pinales > Pinaceae > Pinus > Pinus taeda. The sequence goes on from APFE030979700.1 coordinate 18,938, forward strand.
AATATGAGCCCAAGCTAGGCTGAGGACTAGGTTCCAATATTTCTTCAACCTTTTCTTCTTCTTGTGATGGTTTGGCTACCTTTTCCTCCAATTTCTCGATCTCTTTTAACTTAGCTAGAGTTTCCTGTAGAACTGTCTCAGCTTCCTATAGAGTTTTCTTTGAGTCCATCATCTGAATTATCTCTCTCCAAGTGAAGGTTTTTGGACTTCCTCATTCATAGGTGATGGTTATATTTGAAGGAGACTCTTCCTTTTGTTTAGCTATGGTGTCCTCAATTTTAATTGGCTCCTTTGACTGTGACTAGGGACTACCTACTTTGATATGTGTGCTCCTCCTTGCTTTAAAGTACATGGAGGACTCCCTTTTTTGCTTCCCTTTTTGTTGTGGAGATGTGCTTAAGGCAGCCAACACAACTGTTGCCTCCCTGGCCAAAATCTCAGGTGATTTCTCCTCTTGTTGTTCAGTTTTCATGCTTCATGTAGAAACTGTTTTCATGCCTCCTATAGAAAGTGCAGTGTCAATTGTTTCAGTCTGCTTGGATGGATGTATCTTTCCTCTTAATTTCTTTGTGGTTGCCTTGGTTGTGTCCTCCTTTATTTGGACTTTTTCAGTCGGCTCTGCTCGATTCTGCAATCGCTTTTCCCTAGGTTTTTATTCCATTGTTCCTCCTGCTATTTTAGGCTCAGCAATATGGCCCTTTCTCCCTTTTTTCTTTCTGTCCTTTTTGTGCTTGACTGTCCCATGTTCCTTCATCACTGGTTTTCTCTCCTGAACTTCAAGAAGGGATCTCTCGAGTGTTCAAATTTTAATTAGCACCAATTCCCTAGTTTTAAGACTGCTGTGACTCAGCTCTCAACTATCTGGTTATGAAAGGAAGAGTTTTGCTTCTATAGACAAAGGAAAGAGACCAAGATTTCTTTTCAGGACACATTCATATATGCAAATTTTAAAATGTTCATCCACAGGCTAATTCTCACAGCTGCGTATGCCTTCCTTATAGGAGAATTTTAGAAACAGGAAACATGGAGAAGAATTTTGATGTAGAAAAACTACTACACTCAGTGCAATACACAGGCAAACATTTTACTTTCAATACACAGGCATATTTTTCACTAATTTTCCAATATTATGCCATGTTTAATTCACTACTTTGTACAAAAAAATCATGCACAAAGAACCTTTCCTGAGCCTACCTTGTTTTGAGCTTGAAATTCGCTGAAAATCACAGGTTTTCTTTCTGCATAGTTGTTTTCTGCGTCTCCTGTAGAATCCTTCCTGTAGAATGATGATAAGTAGGAGGGTTTTAAAAAAAATGGTTGAGAAAGTTTGGTTCTTTGCTATGGAGGTGGTATGGAGCTTGTTGCAGCTGTAGGGACGATGATAGAATAGAAACAACGGTGGTGAGAGTTCGATTGGTTGTTTATGGAAATTTCCGTTGATGGAGGGCGAGTTGGCCAACTACACGTTGGCCCCATTGGCCCCATGCAGACTGTTGGTCCCCACTATAGTGTTATTAGGAACTTTTTTTTCTCTACGTGTAATCACGCCCATCAATCACGCTGAAGTTTAAATGGTCACCACTACCTGTTTTCAAATTTCTTCCTGAGATGGTTGAGCACATGTGTCGATTGCGCCCATTGAGCATTGTTTGAACTGGATGAGGGTGACCAGTTAGCTGGCCCCCGATTTTTTTAATCACAACCATTTCATTGTTCATGCAATTCTCAAATTACATTCATGCAACAGAGGAACGAGTTTAGTCACGTACCTAGAAGTCAGAAGTGTTTGCTGATCCTTTTTGCTGCTGCATCCTCATATTCCATTGCTGCATGCCTGGATATTTTATGCTATAATATTTTTGTTGTCTAATGTGTGGTTATTTTTCTTGTGCAGGTATCCTATAGCTGGATCTAAGCTAAAAAGGCCAGTTTCATCCTTCAGATTTGCACCTTCATGTCGTTGATGCTAGATTTTTGCAAGACAACAACTTGTTTTCTCCATAGCTCCCAAATGATAGATCGGATTGATCTGAAACTTTTTGAGCATGCTTCTATCATTTTTATGCACCTCCCATAGGAAAATTATGGTCAATGGATGCATGGATATCAAGAAAAATGAAAATGGTTGAACATGACAGAGGTTAATTTCTTGGAAACCGTGCATCGAAATCAGCTTTAACTGCTTGGGTAGGTTACTATCACCTATATGCATCTCCCCATGAAACAGGTTTTGAAATGGATGCATGGATATTGAGAAAATGAAAAAATGGCTGAAGGTGGTGAAGGTTGATTTCTTGGAAACCATGCACTAGAATTAGCTAAAATTTCTCGGGCATGTTGCCATCATCCCTATACAACTCCCTGTAAAATGGTTTTGTAAATGGATGCACGATTTTCACGTGAGGGAAAAAACAAATTTATGTTCTGTGTACTTTTGCTTCAAAGCATTCTACAGGAGGTTTGCATAGTAAGAAAAAATGAGCTTGGGCTATGATGCAGGTATGGAAATGATGGAGGAGTTTGAATATTGTAGGAGGACTTGTGAACCCTTTAGGGATCTATCACGTTTTCCAAACTGCCTTTTTGAAATCCATTTCTAGCTTCCTGTAATTTCTATAGGAACTTCCTATAAAACACAGATTTTTTAGGAAAGAAGCACAATGAGATGGAAAAAATGATGGAGAAGGGTGAGGGATGGAAACATGGATGTGTGCAAGCCTCATGGACATATTCCTAACCTTCTAGTCCTCTTCGGAGATCAATTTTGGCTCGTTTGTAGGCTTCTTGTAGAAGACACAGAACTTCCTATAGAAGACACAGAACTTCCTGTAGAAGGCACATAACTTCCTCCATCTTTGTGTTGAGCGATCCTCCTAACCTGCAATGTCCTTGCTGCAACCTACAATTATTCAATGGAAAATAGGTTTACTTTTTCTTCTTTCTTTTTCTCCTTTTTCTTGAAAATAACTAGGGTGCCTCAGGAGGTTTTCACCCTAATTGCTTGCCCTAGGCACCTCCAAGGGAGGTTTTCACCCAGGGATCATATTCTCTTTTTTGTTTCTCTTCTTTCCAACCCATTGACTGCCTCATGGAGGTTTTTAATCAATGAGCGAATCTGAGGCACCTCTGAGGAGGTTTTCACCTTAGATTTTTATTTTCCTCTTATTTTCATTTTTTCTCTTTTTTCCTTTTTTTTTGTTTTTTTTTTCTACCCTACCCTACTTGAAAAACAAATCATTTTCAAGTATAAGAACACTTCCAACCTCAATTTATCCAACCTCCGTACCAGGGACAGTAGTGGCAGTAGTCAGTTGAGTGCTGAAGAAATTCTCATGATGTCAGGTCAGCCTCAAGGCAGTCAATTACCGCCTGGGGGGCAGCCTCAAGGTACTTCTTATCCGCCTGGGGG